>JAQIWK010001180.1:0-11413 GCA_034695265.1 Dissorhina ornata | reverse complement strand
GAGAGAGAGAGAGAGAGAGAGAGAGAGAGAGAGTGAGAGAGTGAAACCAAGTGAAAAAAGTATTACATGTATTGTATTGTATTGATTTGAAATACACTAATAAATTAGTAATAATAATATTCTCTCTCTCTCTCTCTCTCTCTCTCTCTCTCTCTCTCTTTCTTCTAGAAATCTATTATTTAATAATTAATTTTATAAATTATAGACTTTAATATTGAATCTAAGAAATTGACAATAAGATAATTAATTTTGTACTAAAAATTATTGTCGAGAGTCCGTCCTCTCCGTACTGTCTGTTTAATAGATACAGAATTTCATATAAAATATACTCTATATTACAAATAATTTCATATTTGATTTATAAATAATTTATTTGAATAGATTTGATATAGTTTTAAATAAATACAGTAATTTCTTTGAATTGCAAATATAATTGTAATTATAATTTATGACTGCAATAGCTAATAAATCATTTTACATATTTATTTTGTGTGAAGATATTTGATAATTATTTTTATATTTAATTTTTTATACTTCTCATTTTCTTTAAATGTATGTCAATTAAATGTCATTTAATTTATGATATTTACATAAAAAAATTGTTATTTATATTTCAAGAATATTATTAAAAATATTTAATTTTTTAATTTATTTATTTTATAGCAACAAATTTAATTAACTAATTATAATTTATTTTTATAACTATTATAATTAATAATTATCAAATAAACAATATAATCTATTATAAAACAAATTTTTTTATATTTTAAAATCTTATAAAAGATTAAAAACAAATTAATTACTCAATTATATATATATATTATTATGCGTTAAAAACCAATTATCTTGTTATTAAATATTTAAAAATAGCTTTTCACTTTTGCCGCAAACCTTTTTTCAAATTTAAATTTTGTTTTTTATTATTTTGATTACATTTCTAAAGAAAAATAATACTATTATTTACTCAACAGTTATTAATTAAATGTTTTTCTCGTCAATAATTATAATAATAATAATATTATCATTAAATAATGTCATGAGTATATTATGATGTAAATTAGACAATTAATTTAAATTTTAAAAACATAAATGTCATAACAATTATTATTATTATATAAAAATAAAAAGATTATCTAAAGAAATAAATAATTTTTTAAACACGTTTTTGACATAATATTAACTTTTAAATCACATCTCAAATGCAATTACCGGCAAAATTCATGCAATTCTGTCCACAAAAAAAATGTTTTAATCTAAATATCTGTTTATAAAATATAAAATAAATAACAATTTTTGATGTGATTTATCTACACGTTTTTTCCAATCGATAGCAAACAAATAGATGTAATAATTAACAAATAATATAATTGTTATATCTATTAAAAGTAATGTGCTTTTTTGTAGAGTTAAGACAAACTTTGAAATAATTTAGTATTTTTATTGAAAAACAAAGTTAGAGTTAAAAGAAACAAAAGTTTAGTTCATTTAACTTTTGAAATACAAATATTTAACAAAATGTGACTAAAATCACATCAAATTATTAATTTAATTTGAATAGAAATTATTATTTACTACCCATCATATGATTAGCTATAAAAGTATACTGTTTATTTAAAATAATAACCTTATTTTTGCATATGAATAAATTAAACATAAATCATTTTAGATATATTTGCGGCCAAAAAACCTTAATGTTATATTTATTATGAAAACAATTTGCATTATATTTCTTTGATATTACCTATGATTTTGTTTATTTTTTTCAATAAAAATTTTAGCAAACTTCTCATTTGACTCAAAACTTGTAGCCTTAAAAAACATAAATTATTTTTGCATTAATATTATTAATAATATATATTTGTCTAAAATGTTTGTGTATTTGGAGCCGATATTTAATAACTAGATATTGAAATACACGGTTCAAGGGTTTGATTTATAACTTATAAGGACATCTGATGCTCCGAACATAGGCTTAACCTTAAAGTTAATGTTTATTTTTATTAGGAATAGATGTTTGAAATGTAAATGAAATGCCAGATACCAGGCAAAGGCATACAGACTTACAACAAATTCTTTGTAAATATAATATTCAATGTATTAATTACTATGTTGTAAAGGATATACAAAAAAGTATATTCAATAATTTAGTATAAGTATTTGGTTAATTACACTGTAGTAGTTAACTGTACAGGTTAGGATAGGTAATACTGGGATTTACAATAAGCACACATACAGTTTTTCTAATGTGTTTTTAGTACCTGTTTTAGTATTTTGTGTGCAAATAATTTACATGTATATTTACTAAAACTGGTAAACTGGTGTGGTATTTGTATTTGTATAGTAAAATCGGTCAAAATTGACGTCAATTGCTATGATATTTATCGGCGCTGACTGTCGATATACAGGAGGGAGAGGGAGAGAGATACAGAGGATACACAAGACTGACTATACAATACAGTGATAGATAGTCTTTCTTAATACACGAGTATCTTCACTGTCTGTACTAATAAACAGAGTGTCAAACACTTTATTGAAATTCAAATACAATTTATTTTTTCAATACATAGAAAATCAGTGAAAAACTTTTAATCATAAGATAATTCTCATTAACAATAAGTTTTTATTGATAAGTTATTGCTGATAACGTAAATACATTTATAAAGCCTGTACCATCAATAATAATAGCTCAATCAGTTTTTTGTGCTTTATTTTTCTCAATTTAATTCAATAATACAATAATGATTTGATAAAAAATATATTTAATTTACAATATATAATTCATTATAATTATCATTTAAGTTATCGTTAGAAAAAAGGCTTTACAATCAAAAAGTTGTATATTAAGTGAGGTTTAAGAAAATTTATATAAAAAACAAAGTCATTGCCGGGAATTGTTTTGTCACTTAAAACTTTATATATAAATATAAATCCATCGATAAATATACAGTAAATTAGTTGTAAATAATAATCTGTTTATTAGTGTACTTTAAAATAACATTTATATTTGTGTATTTATTTGCAATAATCGATAGTAAAAAAAAATATTTATTCATTTTTAACTTATAAAAAACTTTATAATAACATAATTATAAAAAATATTATTTACAAATGTTGTGTTTTACCAGCCCATAAGTTATATATATATATATTATTCTGTGTGTTATTTTTAAAATAAAAATATAATTAATGTGTTTAAATTGTGTTAAATTAATTATGTCATTAAATTTCATTATAAATTTTTATTATTCATGTAATATTTTCAAAAGTTTGTAATATAATTAGTTGTTTGTTGGCAATAAGTAGTGAAATACTGTTTTATTAAATATTTAAGTGTAATGTTAACCGAGACTCGTGTGACGGCTAAGGCAACTGATAGCGTCATTATAGCTCTAAAGCAAAGGATAGTTAATAATAATTTGTGGCATTTGTTACAAACAAAGTCCGATAAATGTTTAATAATGCCTGACATGGGATGTGATTTATTTTTAAACAACAACCCGTCTCTGGTTGTTGTTGACTTTATTTCATCGGTAAGTCTTGTAATTATTATCACATAAAATACAAAAACAACCCATTAATTCACTCACAAATAGCCAATCATTACACCACTTGACTATCTAATACATGTAATGAATATTCCGTATTCACTGTATGACACGTAACTTAACGCTAAAAAACTCACGTAATCTTACGCTATGTTTGAAATTTTAAAGTAAGCTTTTTGCTGAAAAACATTTTGTTTTCAATTTTTTGATTCATATAATAGATATGAATTGAAATACGAGAGTAAAAGATAGTGATGACGAAAAAAAACTATTTAAAAAAAACTTATATAAAAAACTCTGTTATTCACGTAAATGAATGACAAACTAACATAATTATTGCTTACGTTTTTTACCTGTAATTTAAGTTTCAATAACTTTTTGAAATATACTATACTCTATATAAATTGTGCAACATATTTATATGATGGTATCCGTCATTAAACTTAACAATAATAATATAGTATTTGAAAACATCTCTTAGCAATCTCTTATGAATGACTTATAATTATTTTTATATAAAAATTGCAATTTAATAGCTGTGCCTATCATAAGGTGCTTTTCAGAGACGTAAAAAGGGTTGTTAGTATTGAGAAAAAAGTTTTTCAAACATTGATTATCATTTTCAAACAACAAAAAAAGTTTTATATAAAGTTCTGTATATCAAGTTTAAAAGCTATACAACAAGTAATAAGTATTAATAATAATAATAATAAGAGGGGAGGCATTGATAAACCAAACGGCCGACCAAAAACACGTTTTAGTGATTTGTTTGTTTGTTAAGTTTGTATTGAATTTATTATTTGAAAAAAATCTAATTTAATTCAATGACGTTCTCTAGCGTTGTTTAGGCCTCCAATGACTTACATCCCAAGTCCTCCTCAGGTTGTGCTACATGTCGTGAGTCAGGTAGACATCAGTTTCAGTTCCGTTTAGCTAATGTAGTGTATATGTGCTCTGACTTATACCACAGCATTCTGCATAAGCTATTAGCCATACCTTCAGAATACCAGTGCTTCCGAAATGCTTTTATAGAAAAAATATAAGAAAGACTTGTATTTCAAAAAAAAAGTCTTTGAAAAAACTGCTTCTTATTAGTGGTTATCCTTCTGTATGATAAGGAGGAGAGTGAGACAGCGTTCACAAGCGCTTTGAGAGAAGAGCACGAATTTGAACCCAAAAACCACTGTATATTTTGAACAAAAAACTTTATTATCATTTCAAATATTATATTATTATGATTAGTGCCACAAAACACTAATAAAATATAAAACTTATATATATATTCTGTATAAGTCTTGTGAGAGACATTACAATCAAATGATTTGAACATTGAAATGATATAACTTTGGCAACCATTTAGTTGGTCACCACTCTTATCGTCACTTATTTATTATATTTAATTTAATTATTTATTTATATATTGTGTGTGCATATATATCATAATTTATTTTATTAATAATCTTAATTTATTATTCGTTTTGTGATAAAAATAATTAAAAAATTGTTTTAATTATTGTTTTACAATCTTTTTATTGTATAATAAATTTGGGAAATGAAGTTTCAAAATAGTGCAATGATTTCCAAACTTTATTACAATGACTATTCATTGAAATTTTCAAACAAATTTCTAACTAATTTAACCAATAATTGTGGCAAATTTGTCAATAATGTAAGTAATTTATATGACTTATTGTGTATTTAGCGTATAATCATAAACTTTTCATACAAATAGTTTAATAGTTAACTAAATTCTTGATGAGTTGATTGTTTGTTTAACACATTTTTGTCTCATTTATTTAAAACAATATACAAAATTTTCCACACTTATGTGATAACTATTCAATCATTACATTAAACTTTTATAAAACTTTTAAAATCCATGTATTATTATTATTATTTAAATAATTTTTGCCACTTTAAAATAAAAACAATTACTTCTATTAATAGTATTAATAATTAGCTTTTTAAACATTACATTTCGTCGACAACTCTTTGACGTCAATTGTAAAGTTTTTAAACAGAGTTTTTCGTATTTAAAATAAACTTATTTAGCAATTATATTGTTATTTAGCATACATTTAAAAGTATCATTAGAAGGGCATTACATTGATTGGAAGGGAAAACCTTTATCTAAAAAACCAACTTGTTCATTTATCTTATTCAAACTATATCTCCTTATACTTCCACTATCTTTAGGAACATTTTGCAAATGATTCATCAGATTCGGTGTCCGAGGATGACAGTAGCGTCAAGAGTGAGACGATAACAATCAGTAATAGCAATAATAATAATACAAATAATAAGAAATCGCCGCAAATATCTACGGCAAAGTCCAGGTGGAAAGCGTTGGCCCGATCGGCGTTTGTACGCAATCTGACTCATAATAAGACTACCGTATCAGCCGCTCAGCAAACAACGCCAAACACTGTCACCAATAATCATAATAGCGATACCAAACATACCAAAAATCATACTAACGGTGTGGTGGGCGGCAGCGATGGCGGCCGTAATGGTGTGACCAATAATCATACGAATAGTGTCGGACAAAATGACCAAAAAGACCTGTCATTTCTGGAACTATTGGCGTTAAATTCATTGGAGTTGTCAACGCCGGGCAGTGATATCATACTGAAGTCTAGGCACACAAATTGGGTACAACTATCGGGTCACGAGGACTCGTTCGCATTGGCCGGACCGGGAACTATATGGAAGAAACGGTCCAACGATGATACAGAAGTGCGCGCTTACGAGGCGCTGATGAACGACCCGATGAGTGAAATGGTGCCAAAGTTTTTCAGAGATGTCTTCTATAACGGCGACTATTTTATTGAATTGGAAGACCTATTGTTTGAGTACAAAGATGCTTGTATTATGGACATCAAGATGGGCACCCGTACCTTCTTGGAAGATGAAGTCATCAATAGTAAGGCCCGTAACGATCTGTACGAGAAGATGGTTAAGATAGATCCGAACGCTCCCACCCAACAGGAGCACGAGGCGAGAGCCGTCACCAAACTTACGTACATGAAGTTCAGGGAAGCCCTGTCCTCCTCATCCAATCTCGGCTTCAGAATTGAAGGCTTTAAAGTACGTTCATATCACTTGACTTTTCTTTCATACCGTTTCCTCATACCTTGTAATCTATGCTAATATTCTTCTAATCGATTCGTAAAACTTATAATTAATTTCAATATTTTTTGTGCACTCAATAGGCCGGACAAGACCTACAGCTCTGCAAAGACCTAAAGCTAGTGAAATACAGAGATGAAGTGAAGGCAACGCTCAAAGCTTTCCTAAAGTCCAAAAATCAGGTCCGACTTAAGCTCATCGATCGACTCAAACGATTGGCCGAAAAGTTTGAAGATTCAGACTTTTTCGACACACATGAAGTGATTGGCAGTTCATTACTCATCATTCATAACGGCAATAGGGCTGGTGTCTGGATGATTGACTTTGCTAAGACACGGCCAGTGCCCGACGGTATAACCATTGATCATAAATCTCAATGGCATTTGGGTAATCACGAAGACGGCTACCTTTTTGGACTCAATAATCTGATCGGCATATTAGAAGAATGTTCGGACAATTAGACGCTTCAATTCAAATTCAAAACACTAATTGTCTAAACATTATAAATAGTAATAATTAATAAATATTATTATTATTTAAACTCAATTCAAACCAACACTACATCACATCGCTATTATACCACTAAATCAAAGCTACAAAACATCCAAATATACCGACCACTGGCGCGAAGACTACCATCACTTGATTGTGTATTTTTGTAATTTGATTTTCTTGTGCCAAAAAAATTAATAGTAATTAATATCATTTGTATTAATCGATGTTTTCTTTTTGTATATAATTTATTACATAAAATTCATTTTTATTATGTATTTTACATCGAAAAACAAAACAAATTTTGATTAATTAATATAGAAATAAAATATTTAATTAAATACATTTAAAATGTTCATTAAATTTAATTTAAATTAGTTTATGAAATGATAAAATATGATTAAAATGGCATCGATTTTGTTTTTAAAAAATGTCTAAAAGTGGCCAAAGATTGGCCATAAATTGATTATTAGTTTTACTACAGTTCTTACCCAAACTGACTACCATTGGACACTATACTGTACAACACTATAAGTCTTGTGCCGACACCGCCTGTCCATTGTGTTAAGCATTAACTGTTTTCAATGATATATTTTCTGATAATTTCAATAAAGACTTCTTAATGCGAAGTGCAGTCAAACGGGAGGACGGGTTGTGAGCCCAGGACTCGCGCATTATTTTCTCCAAACTCGTTAATAGCTATAGATTCAGTTAATCAATCATAATTTCAATTAATATTTAAACAAATAGTTTGTAAAACAATTAAACATACATTGTTTGTAAGCCATCGGTCAGGTATGGCCGGTCTTTGTTGATCAATGCACACAATCTTTCGCATGTCTTCAAAACTCGGATCGTTTGGCACTGATTTGTGATACGGAACGCTGTAGTCTTCACAGGAACCGTCAATTCTGGTCCGGCGGACCACTTCCCAAAACACTAGCGCTAATGAGTATCTGTTTTCAGACAAAAAACACAATTATTTCAATAATCAATTACCAAATGTATCAATCAATTGGTGACTAACATGTCAGCCATTTTATATGACTCGAAGACATCGCTTTTCATGGTCTGGTCGAGTACTTCGGGCGCCATATATCGTTTAGTGCCGACCCTATGATTCTCGGCGACGTCCACTTTGCCAGTGGTTTGCGTGTGAGTGACCGCCAGACCAAAGTCAGCGATACAACAAGTGTTTGTGTCTTTCATGAGTATATTCTTAGATTTGATGTCCCGATGAGCGATGGCTGGCTTTCCTAAACCGCCAAATATTTCGGTGTGTAAGTGAAGTATACCGGATATGATTGACAATAGCATTGATAACATTTGATTGGCGTCGAGTTGTGTATCATTCAGATAGTCGTAAAGTGAGCCCAACTCGTGGTAAGCGGTAATCAGCCATAACTGTGTGCACGAGTTGTATGACGTGACGTCTGATCCCAAGAAGGCCAGTATATTCTCGTGTCTTAACATCATTGTTGAGTAGATCTCTGTCTCGCGATTCCACGACAGTTCGTCGCGCGAGAAGAATATCTTAACAGCAATGTTGTCCGACTGCCAAACGCCGCGCCACACTTCGCCGTACCGACCCTTTCCTATACATTCTTCGAGATGTATTTGTTTGGCAAGAGTTCGTTGTATAAGTAAAGGCAGTCCCGAACCCGAACCGGACGTTACCGAGTGTTCAAACACTTCGCGTAGTGTCGAGTCGCCGGCGGCCGTCACACGAAGGTCTTCGTTATAAGTACAGTCGTTACCGTTGCGGTCGACGGCCGGTGTACTCAAACCCGTGCGCAACAAATGAGTCATTTTTTGTTTATGTTTTGAACGCAACCGGAAAATAATGAACGAAACAAAGCCAACGATAATGAATGCCATTAATATACCAAACACTATGAACACACCATTCATACCGACGGCACTATCAACACCACCGTTACTATCATCTGATTTTACGATAGTCTTCAGTGTATTTGGCATTTGATTAATAGTAGGAAACCAGTCATTGCACAACTCATGTCGACAACAATAGGCACTGTATTGTTGATTGGATCTCATGTGAACTTCGTGTGTATCGTTCAATCGGTAACTCTTAGTCCCGCACACCATATGGTGTTGACCGGCGGCCAGACATCCCTTTTTATAGTCATATCGGTTGCCCTTTTGGTTCCAAACCTTTGAACTAAAACACTATAATATAAACAAATGAGTCAATTAATGGACACATATTATCATCAAATGGTAACCCAAATAAATCAATGGTTTTACTCACGAGTACAGCGTTGACACATGTATTCACATTGGGATCCGTTTCGCACGACTCAAACTCGCACTCAAAGCACTTCATTGTTCACCCAATGATTGGTCTAATGTCTTCACATAACATAATTAATGTCTTAAAACTAAATTAAATTCAAAATAAATTGTATTTCAAATGAAAACACAAGTGAATGACTGACTCTTCAAATGGTAAACAAAGTAATCGATAATTGAATGCAAAAACTCAGACAAACTATCGATTGTTTTGTTCATTCAATGCATTACAGTCTACACCCGATATCCTATACTAACCACTAATAGCACTAATATATTAAATATAATTTGATTTTTAATTATAAAATTAAATTAAACATAATTTTATTTAATATATAAATTAATTAAAACTTAAATAAAAGTATTTTATCAAATAAATTATTAAAATTAAACATATTTAACACCCAAATAGGTATAACTGTATGAGGAATGCCATTGTGAACGCAACAGAAGTTTGATGGCATTTCCATAGCCCCGGGCTTTTGAAATAGTTTTGGTTGACTTTGAAAATAGTTTACAAGTTGTATAACAAAAAAGTTCACAAAACTATTGACCATTTGAATTGTATTAGAGATGCAAAAAGAAGAAAATAAAATTTTTGCTTTGAAAATTTTCACCATGATTAATTTAACCTGAACATTGATTTGACTCTCTCTCTCTCTCTCTCTCTCTCTCTCTCTCTCTCTCTCTCTCTCTCTCCTCTTTCTTTCTGAACTTTAATTGTATTTTTGAATTTGAAATTAACATACAATTGAAGTTTCAATGAATAATAATAGACATAAAAAACTTTTTACACTAAAAATATATTATAAATATATTATATAATTTCAAGAAATGTATATCAAATACCTGGGAAGTCATGTTAAGCTCGGGTATAGTCGGGTATAAGTGTGCGGTCTATATATATGCACACAATATAATTGATTACTTAAACTCTTTTTGAAAGCCCATTGTTTGGTCAACAAAATCAAAGCCAAACATATGGTAATTGATTTGAAATGTATTAACTCTGTATTATACAGAGTATGTTAAGCCCTACCGACCCATTCAATTGTATGCCCGAAAAATACTATAATATATTAATTGTTTGACTGTATATTTTACAAACAAATGATTTATTACATCTTTAGTTTGTAATTTGGGAATAAAAATTAATTTTAAAAAAAATTAAGTTTTTATTTCAAAGTTTGCAAATTGAGAGATGAAAATAATTTTTTAAATAATTAAGTTCTGAATATTTGGAAACATTTTGTTAATTAGTTGAGACTATAATTAGTTATATAATTATAAATAAAGATATTTTCAATTGACATTAATTGAAGGGATTGTTTGATAAATCATTTATTATATACAAACTTTTTTTTCTGTACTAATTCTTGCGGTTATATAATCGATAGACAAACCATTAAAACATTAAAAATTTATTTTGTTACTATTATTTTTGACCATAAATTTTTTGAGGCAATTGTTTTTTGTAAAAATTATTAGTAATTTATAATTTAAACCGTACAAACATTTTATTTTTATATTTGTTATATAATTATAATTAAATATAAAATATTAGTTTTATATCTAATTAATCACTTTGTTGTGCATTGATTCCTATGACAAAAAAAAGTAAATCTCTTGTTTTTCCCTCTGTCTGTCTCTACACTTGATTATCAAAAGACTTATTATATTTAAATTAAAAACAACAAAAAATTATTTATTTTTCTCAAAGATTTCAATATAAGATAACTTGATTTAATAATATAAATATTTATTATTATTATAATTATAATTGCAATTATGTTTACGTATAAGTTATACAGTATAACTAAAGTGCTCTGAATATTAATCTTGCGATGAGTTTTATATATTAAAAAAATAACATTCAAAAGAGTTGTATTTAATAATAAATTAAATTATAAATATTCAAAACAAAAATTAAAAAA
>JAQIWK010001179.1:0-11413 GCA_034695265.1 Dissorhina ornata | reverse complement strand
TTTAATGATAAAGTTTCCATTACTTTATGTGGTTCTAGTGTTATAACATGCTCGATCAAACGCTTAAACTCCTCTACCGATCTATTAAAATAATTAAATATTGAATTTAAATATATATAAACGCAGTTAATAAAATGTAATTTGTTTTATATTCGGAATAAAGTTATTTACAATTCTTTTTGTAACAAATTAAATTTACTATTAATCTAAATATATTAGATATTTTTAAATATATATATTTTTAAATATATAAATATTTAAAACATAACTTAATAATATTCAAAATAAGTGAGACAAACCTACAAATAATTATTATTTTATAAATTTTATTTTAAAAAATTAAATAAAGGTAAAAACTTGATTGAGCTAAATATTGATATAAGCCACCTATTAATTTTTGTATGTAAGCTTGATAACTAAACAATAAACAATCTTTACATCTACATAAATGCTTATGAATGTATTTTACTAATTAAAACTAAATACATGTGCGCAAAGCGGTTTCTTACTTGAGAATATAAAAATATATAATAATGCAATTAGTTTTTGATAAAATATATATTTATATATTCAATGTTAGCTTTGAAATTCATTGTTTCTAATGATTATATTTATGAATTTATAAATTATAACAAAATATAAGTAAATTTTTAAATTATATCATTAAATGTCTGGTTCAGTTTTTAGTATTTAATTGAAAATGGATAATTATTGCTTGTTTGTAACTACGCTTATAAATTATCAGTTTAAAAATACAAATTTGTAGTAATTACTGAATTAACGTTTAATAAACAAATCAATTTACCTGGAGTATCAATTAGAGTTATAACATAATGTTGGTAAACAAATTTATAACAAAAAGGAAAATGTGTAGCTGATAAACTTGAATCTTCAGTATTTTCGTTTGAGTGTTTGCCCATTTTAATATTTATATTTTCATAAGTATCTTGATCAGTTATTGTTAGGTTAACAGGTATTAAACACATTAGCGGGGTATCAACATCTTCAGCGTCAGATAAACTATTAAACGATAAATAGTTAGCCACAGCGTTAATAAATGTTGACTTTCCCACACCAGTTTCGCCCAATAATAATATTGTTAATTCTTTGTATGAGCTTGATAAAAATTATGATATTAATTGATAATGAATTAATAAATTTATATAGTTTTTAATTGATGTTTTAAAATTAATTTGATTATAATTTTGTAAAAAGTTAAAATAAATAACTACTAGATAATAGCAAATAAACTAATATAAATCCACCATAAATGTATAATCGGGAGCTACAAATAATGAACAGCATCTATTTATAAGTATGACTTGTAAAAAATGCCAAAATGCTTGATCATTTTTAAATTATGTACTTCTATTATTGTAATAAAAGTATTATTAAAATTTTAAAAAAGTTTGTACTTGTTAAGGTGTTAACGACAAAATATTAAATTATAAAATGTGAATGAGAAAATCAATCATTTTATCTTGAAAATTTTGAAAATTATACTATTGTCGTACCAAAATGCTTAAAAATACTAAAAATCGCCCTATTGTTAAAAAAAACTTTAAAATTAATTTTTGAAAATTAAAAAATTATTTCTTGAAAATTTTCAAAATTTTTAAAAATTTAAAAAAAATTCAAAAATTTTTAAAAATTCAAAAATTTCAAAAAAATTTAAAAATTAAAAAAAATTAAAAATAGCTTTTCTTTAGCAATAATTTTTATAATGCAGATCCCTATAGCTTTGCTGTCAAACCTTGTTTAAATTTATTAACATATAAATGTGTGATTTATAACTTTTTGATGACTAAAACAATTGAGAATTTAGAGGTTAATTGTTAATTGAAATTTATAGTATTTGTTATTTAATGATTATGAGGCTTATAGCGCCAAACTAGTACAGTTTCATGTAAAAATTACAACATATCTTTCGGAAAGTACTAAATCAAAACAATTCATATTACGATCAACGTGTTTACAGTGACGGTTATCTTCCATAAAAATATTATTTTGTCCAAAAAGGTAAGTACATAACAAATATGTAATTATTGCATTTATATTGCCAAATAGTACGGTAAATAAGCAATCAAAATAAAACTTTACTATAGAAAAAGCAACAGATTTTACGTTCTACATTTACTCGCCCATTCACCCCACTGAACCCAACCATTAACATAAACATTAAAAATTATATTATTAATTATGTATTTATCTTTTTGAGCATAATAATTTTGTTGAATTCAAAGGCATTCAAGATTTGTTAAATGAAATAATTCAAATTAAATACTTACTAGTTAATTTTATTTTGTAGAAATTGATAGAAAAACTGACTGATATTATTATTTTTAAGTTTATCTAAAGTTGCATTAAATGTATGATCACTAGTGATAACCGACTTATCAATAGACCATTCATTATATTTGGCCAATACTTCCCGACAATCGGGTCTTAATTTCCATTGAGGTGTTGAAATCATTAACACCAATAAATTTTGTAATTTAAAAATTGGTTTATATAAAGATTCATAGTTCAAGTATCGATCACAGTTGGGATCAAATAAATATAAATCAAACAATTCACTACCAATTAGTGCTAAACTATAAATATCTGATTTATGATTATAATTTTCACCTTGTGCAACTTCAGGAGCTTTGTATTTAGGGGTACCAACATTTGATGTATGTTTGCCTAGTGTTTGTGAATTTATATTTGAATCATGAATAGTAGCCAGGCCAAAGTCACATAATTTAATAAACCTGCTATTTTTAGTTGGATTGTCAACTACTAGTATATTATCAGGTTTTAAGTCCCGGTGAATGATTGGTGGCTGTAATTCGTGTAAGTATTGGACGCATTCAAGCAATTCATAAAATATTTCACATGAAATGTAAAATTCAATTAAATTCATAGTATTTTCTTGTTTTTTGTCAAATATTATGGATTTTGTTTTCAAAATATTTGTCAAGTTTTGCGAACAAAACTCCATTTGAATAAACAGTTTATTGCTTTCAATCCATGAATAGTAGTAATGAATACAATATTCTGAACGAACTTTCACTAAGGATTCTAATTCACGATATAATATGTGTTTTGAATCCTCGTTTAAGTCTAAATATATATCATATAAAAATATTATAATTATAATTACATTATATATTAAAAATAGGTAAACTTACATTTAATTTTTAATTTTTTAACTGCATAAAACTTATCCTCTAGTTTATTCCTCACTTTGAATACGTTTCCAAATGACCCTGATCCTATTTTCAACAATTCATCAAATGTATTTTGATAATAATCATCAGGTGATGTGCTTGCTATATATACAATTAAAAGATATATTTTCAAAAATAAAAAAAATATCATAAATGTCTTCAATGTGTTATCAATATAATTTTTATATTTTATATATCAATAAATATTAGCCTTAGTTTTATAATCACTGAAATTTAATGAAACTCACTTTTATTTGAACTGGTAAGCCATGATTTAATATAAAATAGAGTTTTCCAAATTTTTGTTTTTATTTAATTATTCATTTCAATATTGTTCATATTTTTTGTTTTATTTTCATATAAATTCAATGTATTGTATGTTATTTGACATTCATTAGCGTAATAGTCAGTAAAATTATTATAATTTGTTTTATATATAATATTTTGTTTATCAATCCAAAATACTGTATTGTTTATCAAAACTGATAAATAGTAATATTGTTGTGAATAAATTAGTGAAAATTGTTGAATAATATGTTCAGTTTGTAATTGTACTGGATCCTTTATTAACAATTTTAAATTTGTATCATCTCTTGGATGATTTTGTCCATCAATTGTTTCATTAGTACCACAATAATATATAAGCCCATTATTTGTCAAAAAGTATGTCTTACAATAAGTGGATGTAATTGATTTGATATTTATTAGAATGACTATCAATTTTGGTTCAATTACTTTGTTTTCCGGTATATTGTGTCCCAAATGATGTCTACTATTGTCTCCCCAACTAAATACCTGTCCATCAGTTGTGATGGCAAATGAAAACATATAATTACAATAGACTGTTTCAATATTGTAATCATTTACAAATGCAACCATGGTAGGTTTACTAATAAAATTGTTATCTTTTTGACCACAACCTATTTGTCCCCATTCATTACTACCCCATCCATACACCCGTCCATTACTGGTCAATACTAACGAGTGTTGTAAACCACTATTAATTTCTTTGATGTGTTTGTCATTAAAATAAGTTATTATATCTGGTGTTAAATACACATCACTTTTGGTCACTTCATGTCTACCCAATTGTCCCCAATTGTTACGACCCCAACTGTATATAACTTTGAGTGCATTGACAGCTAATACAAAGTCAAAGCCGTTCACAAAGTATTGTATATTTTGATGACATAATTGAGGTATAAGTTGTGGTGACTCTACGGGTATGTTGTGTCCCAAACCAAGACAACCATAAGTATTATTTCCCATACAATAAACCATATCTTCTTGAGTGACAAACAATACATTTTTTTATAACAACCTTATCATTATAATTCAAAATATCAAAACTATGAAATAATTTAATATCAAACTGATTTTTGAAATTAATAATGTCACATAATTTGAACTGTTTTAACAAAAAAGTCATTTTATTAAAAATTATATTTAGATATCATATCATTTAAAACAATTGAAACAAATATAAGTAATTATATTGTCGATTTTATAAAATTAATTTAATTACTTAACATAAAAAATTTTTAAAATAAAATAGTATAATTGATTATTTCTATGGCTAAACACAAAATAATAAGTTATGAGAAAATTATATTGCATTTAAATGAAATATTAATATAAATTTTGTTCATATGCACTTCATGCTCTAATTTGTTATCAAATAACTATAGTTTTTTTTTATCTATAATTAACTACAGACTGTATAATTGTTTTATTACAGTTACCTACATACCCAACTTTAACTTAATTGTAATTAAAAACTACCACTCAAAAAAATTATTGTAATATATAAATTCATTCTGTAATTGGCAACAAAAACTTAAATAACCCACAAATGTTGGATGAGTTGGCACGTAAATTGGCCAAATACATACCCAACAAGCTCCCATTAGGAGTGACACCAATTTTGTTATCTATTATTTAGAATATTATTTAATATATTATCAAGATAACTCTAATATTTTGTTAAGCCAGCATAATAGTCAAGCATTACGAGAGTTTAACTTAAAGGCTGAAATTGAATGGATTTTACAGTACATTAGGGAACACCTATCGGACTGTCCAATAGTATTGTCACATCAGGCCTTTAAGGCTAATAATATCCTGGTAACCGATGATTGTGGGCTAATGTTTACCAACTTTAACTATACCTGCTATTCTTATAGAGGCTATGATTTTGGTATATTTTTTGGTGGTTTTATAACTTCAGATGAAATACCAACTACAGGTGGTGTTACTACTAAAGGGTCTAACTTTCCTATGGAGTTAACTATTATAAAGTTTTTAGATATTTATCAGGATGAGTGTCAGAAATTGCTAGGTGCTAACTTTAGCATGCAGTTATGCAATGACCCTACTCGTATGCTTAATGGAACAAAGTTTAATTTAATGTCTAAATCAATGGTCTATGCAGGATCCTTGGTGCTACTCTTGGAAATCATATTAAAAACTCATAAATTATTTGAAGAGTATTTGTTTGACACAAATGTTTTGATGTATAACTAATTAAAATGTATAATTAATTTTTTAAGATTTAATAAAAATATTTTTAGTAATATAATATGAATTAATTAATAATTTTAATTATATGTAACAAAATGGATATTGAAATAAAAACTTTATCTGATATGGCCACGGTGGCCGATCGGCAATTACAGGTGTGCTCGGACCAACAAATAGTTGACCCTGATCACAAATGTTTACTATTATGTCAAACATATTTGGCCGGCATTTGGTTGGGACTAACCGTAGCCGACATTACAGTAAAGCGTTTGTCGGGCGGACTAAACAATTATATTTATTTATGCGAAATAAATAACAAGCAATTAATAAGTGCTATTAAACAGCCGGGTAATTATGTAAACTATCGGGCTATTACTGAAGCTGTTATACGGTTTAATGGCGAGCAGTATGTGTTTGGTGTCCCGTCACCCGACCCTCAATGGCCGCGCTATACCGACCGCATTATAGCGCCATTAGTGGCAAACATAGGTATCGGACCTAAAGTGTACGGCATAGCACCTGACGCTCAGGTAATTAAATATTACAAACACCGGGTGTTTAACAAAGAGGATCTGAAAAACCCACAAATGTTGGATGAGTTGGCACGTAAATTGGCCCGGCTACATACCCAACAACCGCCTATTAGACGTGATGCAAATTCTGCTATTTATTGTCTTGAAGATTTTTCACTAAATCACCAAGATTATTTCAAAATCTTGTTTGACAAACATAATAGTCAAACACTACAAGAGTTTGACTTTAAGGCTGAAATTGAATGGATTTTACAGTACATTGAGAAAAACCTATCCGACTGTCCGATTGTGTTGGCACACCATGACTTTAAGGCCAATAATATCCTGGTAACCGATGATTGTGGGCTAATATTTTCCGACTTTGACTACTCGTGCTATAGTTATAGAGGCTATGATTTTGGTGCGTTTTTTGGTGCAATGATTACATCGGATGACATACCAACTACAGGTACTGTCACTATAAAAATGTCTAACTTTCCAATGGAGTCTACTATTAAGCAATTGTTAGCCATTTATCGGGATGAATGTCAAAAATTGTTTGGTAATAGTTTTGCTATGCAACTATGCAATGACCCAGCACAAATGCTTAATGAAACAAAGTTTTATATAATGGTCATATCAATGTACTTGGTCATATTTTTATCTCATGAAAAAAATCGCCAACTTTATCCTTTGGAAACCAAGTCGTTGATAGTTGTTATGGAAAATGCTTTAAAAACTTATAAATTATTTAAAAAGTATTTGTTTGATACAAATGTCTTGATGTGAAACTAATTAAATTGTATAATTAATTAATATAATTATTAATTAATTATTTATTTCAATTATTTATAAAATAAAAATTATTATTTGAGGGAATAAAACTTGTATTATCAAAATTTACTTGGTATATATTTGATAAAATTAAAAATATATTTTACAAATCAAAGTCAATTATTTATATTGTTTAATTTTTAATTTTTATCGTGATATGTTATCTGCTAAGTTTACTAACTTATATTACACAACTTATTTATAATAAAAAATATTTTTTTTATAAAATATAATAATTTTGAGTAAATATAATTTTTAAAATTATAACAATTTAATATTATTAATATAAAAATAAAATGGATATTAATAAATACAAAAATTCAAACTACATTATATACATGTATATAAATTATTTAATTAACAAGATTTGATTATTATACAATTCACATTGTGCTAAAATAATATATATATTTAAACATGTATTGTAAATAATAAATTATGTAGTTTTATATATAAATAAAAAATATATAACATATTGTAACGATTTAATAGGGATTCAGTCACTATAACCTTCATTTACCCTCCAGACCCAGACAGTCATTTTACAACCCAGACAATAGCAGTATATAGTTGATATAGAGTCAACTTTAAGACCAGAAAATTAAGCTAAAACACTACCTATAAACAATCTACCCAAGTAATAGGCGTATCCATGCGCGAGTGGAGATGTACCTATTCATAGTGTCATAGCCAAAGCAACTAATCACAACCCCTAACTCGGGTCAATCTCTTCTCATCGGTTGACTCAGAGCACCAATACAATTCAGGGGAGGTACGGGTATATAAGGCCAGACACTACTTTTTCCAGTCGCTCTCTCTCGAGTACCAGACTCCCTGGCAGTTCAAACAGACAGCCACCGTATAGCCATAATTCTGTATAACTGAAATATTAATCCCATATTCAATAAAAGTTAAGATTAAAACTTAAACAATTGCCTACCGATTTATATAAACTACTGCTCGCTTAACCAACCGATCACCTAACCAAGACCAGCCAGCAAGAGCCGAATAGAAGAGCGCGATCGGGACGGCCAAGGCGGCCACCACCGAGAAGACGGTCCCCGAGTTGACGGTGACCAGCGCAAGACGATAACTTAATAATAAAGAAACCTATTGGCAGCCAAGCAAGGTCAGCGCGACAGCTGTTGGAGAACGCCAGCCTAACGTGACCAGTGCCAAACGATCAGACCAGACCAGAGGTGCCGATTGTGGCTAAGAGTAGTCAACGCGACTCCTGCCGGAAAGGTAAGACTAACTAATTGCTTATATCTGAACTAAGGGAGTGAGAGAGAGACGTAGTCAATAACGGGTCGTCACTAGGGTTTGACGAGGTCAGAGTTCAACAAGAGAAATTGGTTACAATATATATTCAAAACAATTTACATGCTAAACTAGAAATTAAATTTGACTCCATTACAAAGAATTAATGTATAACATTATCAAGTTAGAGCCACACAACGTAATGAATGCATTATCATTAAACAATGCAAAACAAAGTATCCAGCTATTAATTCAACCATTGGCTGATATTGCTAAAAATCTGACAGATAATATAAGCAAAGGCGATAATCATATATTAGCAATTAAAAATCATCAAGGTACTATTGATGATTTAAAACTACTACTGAACTTAGATCACTTTTATACATTGAACCTAAGTAAAAATTTAACATTATGTTCAATGTAAAATGTGATCTAAGTTCAGTAGTAGATTTAAAACAAAAAATTAATGTACCTAAAATTCAATTGATATTGAAACCATTGGACCATCCTAAAACTGTTTGTATGAACACCAAATGTTGTGTTCAAATCATCCAAAATGAAATACTAAACATGAAGTATAAATCAAATTGTCACGATAAATGTTATTTAAAAATGTCTGGCTATGGCCATGAACTAGGTCATAAACGATTACTACAATGTCGGGCATTTAACTATAGATCCTGTTTGGACCAACCACCCGGTTATTTTGATGGGTTTAACGGCACAGTTAAATATGTAATGTATTATATATTTGGAAATCTATGGACCAAAAATCAGTGCCGTAAATGCAGACATCCTTACCAACAACATTTGCAAATTGATTATGATTTATAGTAATTAAAATATGTTTTAGTTGATATAAACATATACCGCTAAACCTAGTACTCATAATGTAAGGAATAACATAAGAACACACTTTTGTATTACTTGTTTTACTGATAACTTTTAAAGCGCAAATTTTAAGTATATAATTTTGTAATTTTAGTTATTATATAAGTTTTTAAAGTTAACATATCATAAAAGTTAAACAATCAATACTATTATATAAAAATTAACAATATAATTATACAATATTATTATTGTCAATTACGTTATAGAATTGATTAGTTTTAAAAAAATTATCAAATTATAAAATATTTTAAACATGAAAATTATTAATTTATAAAAAGCAAAACATTGAATATTATTTAGCTAATTACATTATTACTTGGGTATGTTTATTTTTATTTGTAATTTTCAAATAATTTTATGGTTTTTGAACTTAAACAACATAACTTAAACAAGGTGAGGTGGGTAGGACCAATTCTATTATACACATCATTTTCAATAATATGCATAAAAATAGGCTAGATTAAATTATTATATATTATAGAAAGTTTATATTATTGATATAATATTATTTTTAA
The DNA here is from genome assembly GCA_034695265.1 of Dissorhina ornata. NCBI lineage: Eukaryota > Metazoa > Arthropoda > Arachnida > Sarcoptiformes > Oppiidae > Dissorhina > Dissorhina ornata. Next base: position 1,666 of record JAQIWK010001179.1, on the reverse strand, counting down.
TATATACTTTATAAATTATAATATAAATAAATTATTCAAAAGTTGAAATTATAAAAGAAAATACTATATAACTTATATTCAAAATCATTTAGATAATTAAATTGCAATTAAAATTAATTTCATTACAATAAATCTATATATACTTAACTTTAATCAAGTAAATAAATTTACTTAATTTATCTTGTTTACATTTATCAGCAAATAAGTAAATATTTAATATTCTAGACTGTTTATATTAATTTATGGTATTACAACATATTTTATAACTTTGATTTTAATACATCAACTTAATATGTTAAAAGATAATGTCTAGACCTGCTAAAATTTATATAAACTTTCTAAAATACTTATTATTAAACTATGTTGGTAAGTGTATACACTATAAATGTGATTAAAATGCAATTAAAGTGCAAAGTTTAGTTAAAGAAACAATTAATTTGTTGTAATACTTTTAAAATTATATTTTATATTTATTAACTTTGCTTACTATGTCATGAATTGCCTTGAATGTTAAAGTATTTATATTAACAATATAATCTTCGTTACTTAATTTAAACATCATTGATATTTTTATTATTAATGTACATGTACAATGTGTACAATGAATTGATATTATTATTTTAATTCAAACTTTTAAAAACATATTATAAATTGGTTTACAATAGTCTAATTTAGTATATCTAATTTAATTTAAGTTGATTTATAAGAAACTTAACTATAACTGATAATTTGTACTTGTTAAATATTTATTGAATATTCAATAACATTAAAAATTAATTTTATAAATAAAAATATAAATAATTATTTTAATGTTTAATTTATAGTTTCATAGTAATAACTTAATCAATAAGTCTATTAACTTATTATTTAACTTATTTATATTATATCATACATATTATGAAATTATAAATAAAAATTTAGCATTTATCAATTATATACATATGAAACTAAATTTTAAATAAGATTTATAAAAATTAGTTTTGAAGTGATTAAAATAACTTGTTAAAATAAATAAAATGTTTAATAAAAAATTATTAATAAGAGTTGTAAAAGTATAAATGCTAGTATTTATTGAAAAATAATATAATTTATTATAATATTTACACCGTAATCCGCCGATTGGTTGTTAAAGCAGTTACTGCCTCAAATGTTCAGTTTACTTTATCCAGTTTATATTAACATGTCGACTAATGCAAAAGATTACGGTAATATTTCAGTTTGGTGTAGTAATATAACTATTTCATACTTATACACCAAAAAATATGGTAAATTATTTAAGTTTATTAGAAAGAAATTCATAGAAAAATCTATAATTATGTTCATTAAGTTGTGTGAGTGTTGATTGCAGTTCACCAGGATTTGCGGTAACTTCACTTAAACTGATAGACCAATTGTTAACTAACTGTAAACCCTGAGCACTAGTAGGGCGATCATCAGGGGTGGCCATTAACATTGTTTTAATTAGTTTAAACAAGCTTTGAATATTCCACAAATAGCTTTTATCTTGATACTTTTTATCTTGATCACTTTCACTGGAATAATTTAAATATAATTTAAAAACAAAATTTAATAACAAATATGTTTAATAAATAAAATAAAAATAAATATATATATATATATATATATACTTTAAAAATGAACCAAATAATTGTAGTCCAATTAGACC
>JAQIWK010001178.1:0-11414 GCA_034695265.1 Dissorhina ornata | reverse complement strand
ATAGAGAGAGAGAGAGAGAGAGAGAGAGAGAGAGAGAGAGAGAGAGAGAGAGATGGCAACTCAATTGACTTTCACACTTCAATTAGTTTTTTAAATAATTTATTTTAAAATTTTCTCAAAAGTTTTTAAATACAAAAAAATATATGCAAAAAAAGTTTTTTTTAAAGGATTCACTATATACTGGTATATACTATACCCTTATATAACAATTAAAAATTTTAAAAAACCCATTGAAGGATAAAGTCTTTGTGTGTGTGTTTAGGTATGTGTTTGTAATTTATTATTATTGCTTAACATAATCATTATCTACATTGATATGTTTGATGAGCCCTTTTCCTGACTGCCAATGTCTGGCACCGACTTAAATATATAAAACCTGAGCTAACCTTAGCTCACATTTTTTGAATTGTTATTCAATAATTCACTGTATTTTTATATATGTATTTTTATTTATAAGTTTTATATTACTTATAAATTTTCTCTCCCACTTAGCCTTCAAATATCAAATAGATTTACAAAATTAAGTAAAAACTTTTCATAAAATTATTATATAATATGAAAAAATAGTTTCATTTTAAAAACATTTATGTATATTAAGATATTTTTGAAACAAATTTGTTTAGCAATTGTTTATTAATTTAGTTAAATAATTATTGATCGTATCAACAAAAAGCAGGTTAATTAGACTTTAGATTCATTATACATGTAACACATTATTAATCAAAATGTTAATTACTTTATGAAAAATAAAACTTTTTTACATAAAAAACTTGTGATCGATTGAAGTCCGATATATAAGAAAAATAAATTTAACATTAATTACACTAACTTAAAGATATAATTTATGTATTAATTATATAAAAATATTTATATTATAATTGTTTTCTTTCAAGTAATCCCTTAAACACATTATTTACAAAATATATTTAACTAATAGATCTTACGTTTACTAAACAAAATAAATAAAACTAAACTGTGTTGTTTTTTGGGGACAAACAAACAAAAAGTAAAAAAATATATATTTAAAACAAAACTAATTCACCCCAAAATCAATGTTTACCGATTAACCTATCGGGTATTTATTTATTACACGCAAAAATCAGTTCATTTAAAAAGTTATTAGTTTTCAAAAAATATATATTACTTTTTATTTATTAAAGAAAAATATAAGTCTTTTTTGTTATTATAATATAATTGATTACAAACTAATACTAATCTATCGAAACATTTAAATCTCTATTCAAAATATTTTTTTGGCCTAAATTTTTAAATACTATTATTTAATAATTTTTTTGCAATAATCTTTGCGACACTACGTGAGATAAATATATTTTTAAAAATGCTCTAGGTTATGTCAAAAATGTTTAATCCATAAGTATTAAAATGTAATTATATTGAGCGTATATTCAGGTAATTTAATTTCAAATAAATTATATAATATTTGTTTTTACTTTTAACACAGCTATTAATATATTGTGTTATTTATAATCATCATGTTTAACACGATTTAAAATTTTAATTAATTTTTTGTAATTATTTACAAAATAAAGTAGCTTATTTATTTTTAGCTAAACATCTTAAAACAATTATCTTTCTATTATATAATAATAATCCTTGCTTAATTTAAAATTGTTAGCATTATTTTTATTTAAAATAAATACATTTGCCTTAAACTAGACATTTATTTTTTACAAAATTAATGCAAAACAAGTTAAGTCAGACATAACATCATAATGACATCAAATTAAATAAATAAATTATTATAATAAACATTAAATTAAGTTTTTATTTTGATTGCATTGCAATAAAATATAAAAATATCAATAAATAATAATATCCAGGTTGGTAATTTATTTTTACTATTTATGTGAATTACTTTTTAAAATAAAAAACAAAATTAAATTAAAAGTTTAAATCATAAATTGTATTTGTTTTGCGGTTTAAATCCATATCGATGTTTTACAAAAGTAATAAGGTTAATAAAAAAGTAATAAATAAAATTAATTTTAATAATTTATAGCACGTTTATTTAAAATTAATGGCAAATCTATAAGTTTTTTTTGTTTGTTTTTTGAAAAAATTTCAAATATACTTGGCTACCGATTTACAAACACTATTAAAATAAAACAATGGCATGAAAATAATAAGATAATGAAAAAATTATAATAGCCATTATAATCAGGCACATCTTAATCATTTATTATAAAACAGTAGTCTTTGATTAGTCGGGATTTTCTCCTGAGAAACACTAATTAACTGAAAAATATATATAAAAATTATTTTCAATACATTTGTTACGTTAAAAATCAAACCTTATCTCAAACTTTAGACTATACGGTTGGATATTAGCCGTGAAAAATTGCAAACAAAAATATTTAAAAATATAATTATATAACTTTCAAAAAGATGCATAAATTTGTTAAGTATATTCACAGTATATAAACATAAAAAAATATTATATAACACTGTTTGTGTGAATTTTATTTTTTATTTTTGAAGATTATATCAATTGTTATAATTTTCACAAAAAGTAATTGTTTCCGTCGGACAGACTTCACACACAAACATAACTATATATTTGTATTAAAAAAAGTTTGAATTTAATTTCAAATCTCAAAATAAAATAACATTTAAACTAAATTTTTTTTCGTGTGTTTACTAACTTTTATATAATTATAATGACAATACAATATAATTTATTGATAGTATCCTGGTGGCATATATCACACAAACAATATCACTTCGTGTTGTATGGGATGTCTAGTCAATAACCATACGGTTAATGTGAGAAATATATACCAACTAAACAATAACAATACAAAACCAGAGGTGACCAACAGTGCGTAAATAATTATCAATAAATTGTACCCAGAGCCTAGACATGTAGTTGTATACAATGTATATAATTTTTAAATTACAAATTGTATGCCTTTTAAATATATTTTCTCAATTAATTTGACTATAATTTTTGTGAATCTAACAGTAAAACCAAATTTTAAAAAAATCAAAATATCGTTAAAACTTTTTTTTTTACTCAAAAGAGTTGAGTTAATAATAAAAAAATACATCAAAATATACATCAAATCTTCAAATGGTCTCAACCGTAACTAATAAGTCAAATAATAATAATATTTTGTGTTTAAAAAAAATATTATTATTAATAATATACACGATATAAATGTTACAACAAATCTATACTAAATTATTTTTAAAAAAATTTATAATAAATTGTTTTTTTGTGTGTACTTTAAATCAAAATAATTAAATTTATAATATAAAAAATATATTATAAAAACAATTGATATTTTGTGTTAAATTTTATTAGTCTTACTCTAAAAAATTTAATACTTTTGAAACAAAACAAAAAATAATAATTTATAACATATTGGCGTAGGTATTAGTAATACCATGTAATACTATGTGTGTTAATGAACTGGTTTCTCAAAATATATATATAAAATAATAATAACAATAATAAAAATAAAGGTTATTATTGTTATTATTATTTAAGATATTTTTTGTTTGTTTGAAGTAAAAAAATATTACTTAAAATAAGAGCTTAAATCTCACGACTGATAGTGAAGTCTTAAAAAAGTATTGAAAAGATTGCAATCATTTCCTTTCAATTCAAAAAAATTTTTTCAATTTAATAATAATAATAATAATAAAGAAAAAAAATTATTATTAAATAAATACAAATCATCTGGATAAAAATCTAAAAATATATTATTATTATTAATATTCAATTCATTTACTGATTTTAATTATATTTAATTTCATTCCCAGGAAATTATATTTTTGTCGACAATTTATTCAATCTCTTTGAAACTTAATTTATACAAAACAACGACTAAAATGAAAGTTAATTTGAAATTAAATAATGAAAGGGTTTATAATCACAGATGAAATCAAAAACATAATTATATAATAGATGAATTAAGATTTAAATTGATATTTAAATACAAAGCAAAATGAAAGATAAATAGAGATAGAAATTAATTGTTATGTTTTCGCAAAGACTTTTGACTTATAAATACAATTAAAAAAAAGGTAAAACCTTTTATACTTTTTAAGTGAAGTCTAATGTCATGAGTTTTTTTAAACTTTCAAAATCATAACTCAAAATCTTTGGCCAAACACGAAGACTATAACCTTGGGATCAGTTAGATGTGAGGGGATATAGAGATGGGATGGTGTGTATGACATATACAGGAGTTGGGAAAGTTGTTGTCTACCCTATGCTACTGTCCCTCTATTTTTACCAACAAAAATAAAAATCACTAAAAAACTGATTTGAAAAAAGCATTTCATTGTTAGGGTAGAAATTTTGCACTTAACACTGATTTCAAATACAAAACCACAAAAAATAATAATAAACTGATAGACAAAAGGTATTGAAAGAAAAACTACAAATTAAGTGAAACCGTCAGTCGTCGACCGGCTACTACCTGCCAGACCTTAAGACCAATTTTGTGGGCTTTTTTTTTGATGCCAAACCCAATGATCGAAAGGTCCATCACTTACAAATATAAACCGTAAAAAGTCTTTGTCTCTTACTTTTACTACCCGTCTCTCTCTCTCTCTCCCAACAAATAGTCTTAACTTTTTATATAACAGTTGAATAGATATTATATTATTTAAAAAGTTATGCTTTCTTTTAGGACCTAAAGCTATAAAAATGAAAATTTGTTTTGAAACGGAGAGTAACAACAGTTTTTATTATTACTGACGGCCGGCCCCACCAGACCTACATATTATTGGCTCAGGTATTAGTTAATGGTTAGTTAGAGCCCACCGTTTGCCCCACAAAGCACTGTCTCAAAAAAAACTAACCGAAAATTTTTTGAAAGTTAATTATACAGACATGTATTTTCGTCTAAAGTTAGTTTACACTCAAATACTTTCTGATTTTAACTACCTTTTTGTGAAAGTAAAGTAAATTAACACAAAAAATACTAATAAAAACAAATGATTTACAGACAGAAAGTCAGAGAGAGAGAGAGAGAGAGAGAGAGAGAGAGAGAGAGAGGGAGGGAGAGGGAGACTGTTAAAAAGGGATTGTAATGAGTTTGTGTCACATAAATAAAAACTTATTTGATTTTTTTAAATGATTATAAAATTTGTGGAAAATATTTGCTGATTTACATTACTTTACATACATTACTTGTATATTATAAAGTTTTTAATATGGTTTTGAAAAAACATAACGTCTAAAGTCAAGGACTTGTCTTAAAAAAATCTAACGATTAAATAATAAATAAAAATATTTAATATCCAGGTCCTTTAGAACCGGGAGGTCTGGTATAAGTCTGATAAACATTTATATCATTGAGAAAAAAAAACAAAACATTGATGACTTGATATCGTGAGCGTCACATATCAAGTATCAATAAATTAGTTATTAATTTATAGTTTAAAATCTAATTTAATTTGAAATGAATAAAAACAAAATAAATTTCATTTGATTTTGATTTTAAAATCTTAAAATTTTTATTAAAAGTATTGATTGGAAAATACCAATGATTTGATTTACAACTTATAAATTATAAGTTATATTATATAACGCTTAGTAATAATTGACGTAAACTAACTTTCTTATGTAATGGAAAAGTAATTAAATAAACAAGGTATTAAATTATTATATTAATGTGTTTTGCTAAAATGATTTTAGACTTAATATATATATTCTGTAAAAATTAATACAAAAACTAATTAAAAAATTAATTTAAAATTATAAGATGAGATAAATATCATCGGGGCTATTTGTTATAAATAGTTTATATTAATAAAATATTTCTAATCTAATTAAAGCTGATAAACAAGTGTTTAATTTCATTTGACAACTGATAACTAATTTTGATTGAAATTAATAAATAAATACAAAAAATAAATCGGTTTTAAACATAATAATCGGCTGTTATTTTTAGTATTTTTTTCAATATACTAAATATATAACTAATATTTGAAATAAAATTTCTAGTTTATTGAGTACGACATTGATTTGTCTTTCAAACAAAAAATTATCACCAAAAATAACAAAATCAAAGACTTATTTATTTCTTAAATTAGCAAATCGTCGCTCAATCAGTTGAATCAGATCATAGGAGACTTGAAAAATAATACTTTAAAAAAAAGTTTTAAACAAAAAGTTTGTTAAAAACCGTTTGTTTTTAGTTTTTTATTTTTCTACTGCAGTATAAGACATACTATAAGTCATTAGTATAGATAATATTTTGTTTGATTTGTTTGATTACCAAATATATATAACACAAACCATAAGACAATGTTGTATTACATATAATATTTTGTTTTTTACACTGATTATCAAACCCAACAGTGTACATTATTGGTTTAAGATAATAATGGTAGCTATCAAAACCATTGATCTATAAAAATAAGGTCTTAACTGTAGTTCAGGTGCTTTTGATTTAAATCTTAAAATACAATTTCGTGATAAACTTAATACCGAAACAACACTTTATATAATATTTTTCATTTTTCAATTGCGTTGGCATTAATCTCCTTGTAATTTACAAACAAAAGTTTATAAAGTACCGGTGATTTTTGGGATAATAATTTAACAAATTTTAAAAAGTTATATTCACTTATATTTCCCACTCATATAACGTGATTTAACTCATTTATCGTCCAATTTTTATTGTTTCAACAACAAAATTAACGCTATTTTTAAATTTCAATATATTTTTCACTGTTTTTGGGAAATAGAGAGAGAGAGAGAGAGAGAGAGAGAGAGGGGGGGGAGAGAGAGAGCATAATGTTTAGTTTTCATCAAGCAGTTTTTTTTATAACAAAGTTAAGTGAAACAAACAACACTTTGTATTGATTTCACGATTTCAACTAAATTTAATTTTTATTTCTATGCTTTAACTATAAAAGACTTTAAAAATAATGGGTCACTATTATATGTACACTTTGTACACATTTAAAATATATATATAAATAAATATACTTCAATGTTTGGCAACAAGTATGAAATGGGGATTTATGCTATTTTTATCATCATCAAGTTTATATAATACATTTAGTTTATTTTCAAAACAATAATAATAAAAACCACAAAAACACTTTACATTTGAAACAAATTTTTTAGTAAATTTAATGGAAATCTCTTTAAATTTGATGAATACATCAGTTTTTATACCTAAAAACATCACTTTTTTATTGTTATTTTGTATAAAATATTTTCTTAATGCAAATCTTTTGTTAAATATGTTAAAAATTTTAATATATAATTGACTTTTCAATTGAATATTTATTTGAAAAATTGTAAACTAAAATTTGGTTTTAATTGTGAATAAATTTTATGCTTAATTTATTTATACATATCTTTATTTTGTACTTTGTTATATTTACAAAATTATCAATGTAAATGTAATAAAAAATATATATACAATAAATAACCCATTTATGTTAATATTTATTTTTTAAAAATAAATTTATATCCGATTTAAATAAATAATCTTTTCATTGATATTAACTTTAAAAACACGACTAAATATTCAACCAAAAAAATGTATAAATAAATATTTCTTTTATGAATTAATGTCTTTTATGTATATTTCCATAGTATTAGAAATAAATAAAATCTATTTACGTGTAAATAAATAAATAAATAAAAAATTGATTAATATTTTACGTATTTACTAAAAAAACCAAAAAATTATATAAAGAGCTTAACTTTTTTATGCATTTTTCAAAACACACTATCATTTCCTATCATAATATAGCAAATGAATCAAAAATAAATATATAAATAAATATCAATGATATAAGACATTCATATATAAAGAAAATAAATAAACAAAATATAAGAAAATTGTATATAAATTGTTAAATGAAAAACAAAATTTTAATATTATATTTAAATGTCTGGTTTGTTGAAGAAAATTGTCTATAATTTTTATTTTAACAAAAGAATTGGGCGAATAATAAATAAATATATAAAATATAAGTTTTATATACAAAAATAAAAAATTATATAACTTTTTTATATATATTATATGTATATTAAAGTCAACAAATAAATTAAAAGAGTTCATCGCTTTTGACAAAAGAAAAAATAAACAAAAATTGTATAAAACTTTTTTGAGATATAAAAAGTGTATTTAAATTATATTTTTTTCAAGTTTTTCTGTTATACTCTAATCCTAAGCAAAGTTTAATGGCTTAATATCTTATTGTTAGATATATTTTTTATTGTAGTATTATTCAACTGTTTTTATTATTATTATTATATTTAATTTATTAAATTATAAATATGTAGATATAATATAATGTCAGGATAAAAAAGAAAGCGCCCAATAAATGGCCAAAAATAGATGTAATTGGTATTCAAATGTATTCACTGGTCGGACGGTTTGAAAAATAACATTTTTTTGACGCATACCTGTGCTCTCACTAAAAATAAGTAACTAATGATGTAATTATGCGGCTTTAAAATCTCTGATCAAAAAAAATATATGCTTGATTACACACTTTGATATTATACATTCAATCAAATTATACTGGTAGTTTTCAAAATAAAATTTTTCTATTAAACTAATCTTTAAAATAAAATTTTACTTCTTTTGCTGTAATCTCTCTCTCTCTCTCTCTCTCTCTCTCTCTCCCCCCCCTCTGGTAGTCATCAATAGACAAAAAATTTATATACATTTCTATTCATAGGGCAAAGAAATAGGGAGGTATTGTTGCTATAATATTATGCAACCATTAAGGTATGGGGGGTTTGGGAGAGGTTTTTAAATATAGCGGGAAAGTCATGGAGAGATAGATATGTAAAGTACTGAAATGAAAAGTGAATATTGTTTTAATAAAAATAAAAATTTTTATTCAAATTTCAAATATATTTTATTTTTGTAATAAAAAACAACTTGACTGACTGACTGAAAGCAAGAGTATTAAAGTAATGACATTTTGGGCTTAACCTTTTTTTGTTTGTTAGGTGTTTCAAGATATACTCAAACAAATGTTGTGTTTTTTGACTTTACTTTCATTCAATGACTTACATAAAGTATATTATGTATAAATTATATGAATCTTTGTCTATATTGTGTGTGTATTGTATTATAAAAATATACCTAAAAAAACTACACCAAACAATCAAAATATAATATAAAAGAAAAAACTTAATTAAACTCTTGTAATACTAAACTATTTAAAAATTTGTTTAAAAAAACTCAATTTGTATGTTAAGAGTGGTATTCATTGGCAAAATTTAACGCAACAATTATTGTTGAATTGAAATATAATTAAAGTATATAATGAAAAAAATTACACTTTTTTGTCGTCAATTCATATATTATAAAATCCATAGGTATTGTGAATAACAATCAAATAAAAACTTTATATATATATTTAATTAACTTTTTTACACTCGACTTATGAAATGAATACAGCATTCAAATCGCAAATACAATAATGATTTCAAAACTTTTTTTCATCCAAAAGTTCAAGTCTTAAGAGTCTTAAGTTAAGACATTTAAAAAAATTTCAACTCATTTACAATAACAACAAAACAAAATAAATATATAAAGATTTTAGTTATGCATTGAAATTATTGGCATTTAATTCAAAACACAAACGGTGTGAAAAAAAGCTTTTGTGAGTAAAATATAATATAATTTGTATATTTTTTAAATACAAATATTAATACAATAATTAACTGATTGTAGTGTTAATATGACTTACTCTTAAACTCCTAGCGATTTGACGGATGAAATAAATGTCTAAATCTTGCATTAAATTGTAATTATTATTATAGTTTGCGGACAAACGGTTGGACGACGAGTAGCCGTGAGATCTGTTCAATGATTTTGAAGATAATCTCAGGAGTGATCTCGACTTTGATGGACGTCCACCGTTACCGTTGGACAACGATTTGCCGTTATTTGCGCCCATAGTTTATACACAATATTTTTAAATATCAAATCACAAAAAATTATTTTACAATCCAAACTAACAACCAAAGTCACCAAGGTTCATATAAAACAATGTTCAAATTTAACATATGAATAAACACATGCGATATTCCATTAAAAAAAAGTTATCTAGTAAACTTTATCGCATGATTCTTGTTGTAGCATTAAACATATAAAATTATTTTATAAACAATTAAATTTATTTAAAAAAAAGTTTGCACAGTAGTTGAATACACAGCAATTGAATGCAATAAAAACTTTTTAGTTTTTTTCAAAAAACAGTATTATCTCTTATATGGTTCAACCAAAAAGTGTTACCAAAAAAACAAAACTTTATATTTGAAAACAAACTACAAGTAGTGTATTGGAAAGTTTTTTTTGGGCTCAGGTATAATATTAGAAATATACAACAACTAGCATATTTTTCAAAATATACGGTGAAGTTTGTCTCCCACTTTAACCTACAGTTGCCTTCACTCTTATTACACTGAAGCCCATCAGGCAGTGAACGCCGTGTTTGTGTGCTATCTATGCATAGGACGACCCACTCGTATACATGCGTCTCAAACGACTTTTACACATAAACCTGTGCTCTCTCTCTCTCTTTCTTTGCTCAATACATTGTAAACTCACTAACAGATGATTTTATGAAAACCTGAACCCCCCCTCTCTCTCTCTCTTATACTCATCTCTCTCTCTCTCTCTCTCTCTCTCTCTCTCTCTCTCTGAGGCACTGACAGTGAGTTGGACCCGAAAATGTATATCCCATTTGTCGAGCACTTTCTTATGTACGAAACGCCAGTTCCGCGAATACGTACAAAAGCTGAGCACTGGTAGCCCCTGTAGTTAGAAGTACTTTGACTATACATATAACTGTGTCTTCAATTCAAACCATTTTGGCTCCAATACCTCCCCATCCCTGGCCTTTCTTACAAGATATGAACACATTATGTACGCCATTCACTGTAACTTTTTTTGTGCTGGTAGTTGATTAGCAAAGAAAGTCTATGGTTGTGATTTGACCATGTACATTTGTACATTTGAAAGGTGACTCCGAGTGCATGTACACCACTTCCCAGAGATGGCCCGGACCTCTAATCACAGTACGATTAGCCCCTAATCAGGCCATTAATCTCGACTTATGATTATGGCTTTCCTTTTAAAATCCGTATAATTACTGGATTTATTTGAATGCAAATTGCAATTTAAATTTCATTTTAAAACTTTATAATATATATGATTTTATTTGAATCTACAATAAATTATTGTCAATAACCCTACCATATAATATTGCTTTTTAAAATCATCGCATTTTAGCTGAAAATATAATTGCAAATAATTTATTGCATTCAAGCGTTTCATACAATAGTATGTGATTTAATATAATATATTATAAAATTAGTCGGAAATTGGCTGCCAATGAATCCCACAAATGTTTCACAAATTAATAATATTTTTCTTTATAATAAAAATTAT
>JAQIWK010001177.1:0-11419 GCA_034695265.1 Dissorhina ornata | reverse complement strand
AGAGAGCGAGTGAGAGAGATGACCAGGGTTTTATACCCTTGGTCAAGTGGGTGAAGTGTGCAAAGAGTTCAAAGACAATGGAAAAAAACCAAAAGAGTTGGAGACAAAGAAAAGGTTAGGTGTGGTTGACGGTAGGGCGGCGTTGGTGGCGCTTCTGGCGCCACAATATGATTACTGTAAAAATTGTAAATTAATGATAATTTGACACTTTATTAGTTAAACTTTAATTTCTGTACATTTTTTAAAAATGTTGTTTTTTTGTAAAAAGACTTTAAACTTTACATTGTATTCGGTAATAATTGTATTTTGTGTTCACAATAACCAGTAGTTATAACACATTTTGGGTTAAATTTATTATTATATTATTATGTTGTTGGCGTTCATATTAAATGTATGTATTATTTGTTGTTTCTTTTGTCGCATAATAAGATCAATATTTAGAGCAAAAGATATCTTCAAATAACAAAATTTAATTGAAAAAACCCATTGAAGGACTCATTTCAGGTCTGATTTAATAGTTAGTAATCTTTCGCTTAAAACTATAAAAACTAAAGTTATAATTGAAATGTAAGACTGAAGATAAAGCTGCGATCGAATCCGTGTTTGACTATCGGTTTTAGGATATCTTTTGCTAACAATTAATAACTCATTTAAAACTTGAACTCAGGATGTGTGGAGTCGGCCGCACCGAACCCGAACTCATTGTTCTCATCAACTGATGGAGCGATGGCCGCCTCTTCATCTTCAGTGCCGAAGTATCGCTCGATTATTTCAAACGCCTTCTGATATATCTCCACGTTTTCATGTGATTGCAAGAACTCTATTTTGTCCAGACCTTCATCACAAACACACCATTAGATTCAATAAAGTTTTAGTCCCAAAATGCAAACCATTACACTTACCATAACATTCCTCGATCCTAACGGCGAATTCATTCACTCCATTACTGTTGGGACCCTTTGATAAGACATCGCCTAATCTTAAAATGTTTTCGAGTCCATTGAGGGCCACCTGAATGATCTTGGGATCCATTACAGTAAGCAATTCACACAATGGAGGTATGCATCCCTGGTCTACCAGATACTTGATTTGTTCGGGAGAGCCGCCACTGGTGGCGTTGGTCACGGCCCACGCGGCCTCCTTTCGGGTCTTGAACTCAGCTCTCGACAGAATTTCGATGAGAATAGGGAATATATTGGCGTTAATCACTGCCTGTATTTGTTGTTTATTGCCGGCCGTGATGTTTGAGATGGTCCAACACGACTCTTTGCGAATCGACTCCTTGTTGTTGGACAACAGATGTAAAAGACACGGCAATGCGTTGCAGTTTAGGATCACTTGAGTCTGCATATCATCGCCCGTCACTATATTGCCGACGGCTCTCAATGCGGCCGACACTACGCTTTGATTCGAATGCATCAGCAGTTCTACTAATCGGCGGCAAACGCCCGCATCAATCACCGCTTGGATCTTCTCATTAGGACCGTCACTCAGATAGGAGAGCGCCCAACAGGCGTCGCCCAACACATCACTATCACTATGAAAGAGGAGGCGCGCCAACACTGGCAGACACGGGCTAACCGTTTCAAACTTTGCCGGCGGGTTTTTACCACGACATAGGTTGGACAGCGCCCACACGGCGTTACGGGTCATCGATATGCGCGAAGATTTACTGAGCAATCTATTGGACAAACCATTAGTACTTTAAATAAATGGTTAATACATGTAATGAGTCAATACGTACTGTAATAATGGCATCAGAGCGCTGTTATTCAACACATAATCGCGACATTCGGGCGAATCGCCGGCGATGTTGCCCAACGCCCAGACGGCCTGTTCCTGGACGTCCTCATGAGGTGATTCCAATAGTCGGATAAATACAGGCACAGCTCCGGCCTCTATGACCATACGGGTCTGTAATGAAGTGCCGGACGCAACATTGGTCAGCGCCCACGACGCCTCAAACTGCAACACAGAATTGTCATCTCTATGCAAGAACTCTACAAATCGGGGCACTATTCCCGTCTGAATCACTTCGTCAATCGGAGGATTCGGTTCTGTATTGAAGAATAAATCATTAGAAATGGTTGTGAAGACAAAACACGAGTTAAAGTGACAAACCTTTGGACAATAATTTCCTAAACTTTTGAGTGGCCATCAGTTGTTGTTCAGTATCATCGGTGTAGAGGGCGGCCACCATTTCCTGAGTGATAACGTGGGCGTTTTGGGTGCCGTTGTCGTCGGTGGGCAGCGTGGGGTCGTCACCCGATTGGGTCAGATTACGTCGCTTACAGAGCTCAGTCTCGCGCTTCTGTTTGCGCAGTTGGACCCCTTCCTCTTCCCTTCGTCTCCTCAACTCCTGTGCGTCTAAACCTGTATTCTTATACCTATACCGATGGGCACCCGTACCTCCCGGTGCGCCTCCAGCACCACCGCCACCACCACCCGGCCCTCCACTCACTGACATCACAATCACCACTACTGATGCCTTAAGTAACTGAACGATCACTTATTATAACTCAACAATATATACAATCAATCACTCAATCAACTCAACAACCAATCAATTCAATTGGATTCAAGTCTTAATTCAATTCAATTAACAATTAAAACAATGAATGAACGCATCGGTCACTCATTCAACGATCCAATGAACGTTTGGTTGCATTTTAGTCGACAAACGCATTGCAATCATTGCACTAACACTTACTGCCATCTGTGGCCACTATTGTCCCCCCCTTTCACTGACACATCATTTTAAACCAGAAATAAAATTTTTATTATAAAAAACATTTGCCGATTCAGTATTTATAATACAATTTAATTATTAAATTTAAAATCTTAAATACATAATCAATAAAAATAAAAAATAAAATGTCATAAATGTTAATATCATATAAATATAGTTAACAATCAAAGTCTATTGTAATTTTTTCTTGTATGTGACGAGTTGTCTATCGCTTGAATTCAATGTATCTCTCAAATGACAAAACTCTTTGGGAATATTTGGTAAATTTAGTAACATATCATCCATTTGTTGTTCAGAAAGCAATTTTAATTTATTCAACGAGTCTTCAAATGTTGTTTTGTATTCATTTCTTTCAATTTGACATAAATTAACTAATTGTTTGTAGTTTTCCTGAAATATAAATTTCATTTAATACTGAAAACAAATATATTTTGAAACAATTAGTTAATTAGTATATACTTACATGCGATCCATCATAATTCAATACACCGATAGCGCTAACACTTCCCTTTTTCTTACAAATGTGAGCCAATTTGTTACGATTTAATGCAAAAACAATAGGAATTGAATTATTTTGAGTGGTTGTCATTAAATTGTTAAGACTGTCGTCGAGACCGCCTTTGCTCTCGATTTTTTCAATGTCCGGAGCAATGATTAAAAGTTTTATTTTATTAATTTTACAATATTTGGTCACTTCGTTCAAACCAAAAGTCAATCGCCTTTTCATTTTGGCTTTAATCGGATCTTTTAGAAACATTCTGTCCTGAAATAACACCAAATCACTCAACATATTCACCACTAATTCATCGATACTTTTAGTTAATCGTTGGCAACAATAATCACGAAATGCTTTCGTGTGAAGTACTCTCTTATTAATGGCCTCTAAATCATGACTTCCATCTAAAGCTCTGAAACTTTGATCATTAGATGTTGGATGCGAACCATCAGAACAACCCTTTTCTTTGTTGATAATCCTTTTAAGAACAGTTGGTTTCTTAGGTTTAGGAGTTTCCCTTTCTTTACCCCTTTTTCTTGTGGGCGCTGAAGAATCAAGTAAATTGTGAGGCGTTTCCTGTGTTTGCGCTTTCTTTGGATGGCTTGTCGTTGTTGTCGTCGTCTTCTGATTCTCTTTGCGACTCTTGTTATCGATTTTAAGTTTTTCTGCAATTATCTGCTCCAGAGTTAGGTCAGGCGGTCGACCAAAACCGGTCTTTAGTTCTGCTTTACGTCTTCCTATTTTCTTCTCATTCACACCACCAGTAAAAGTCTTGGATCTCTGATTGCGAGTCTCTTCACTGCCTCCACCACTCTGTCCTTCTTTAGGTATGTCTTGAGTTGTGTTTTGATGACCGCGTGGTGTGAATGATGGGGCGCTTGGATTCAAATCCGTCCACTCCTTCAACACACAACACAATTATTGACAATCGGTTTGCAAATCATATGTCACTTACTTTTGGACTCAATTTAAACATTTCTTTCAAATTTAATAAAAACTATTAATAATTAAACATTAATTTACATTAAAAACTGTATAAAATTTTTGAATATAAAAATATTTTTTGTTTACAAACAAAAATTAAATGATATATTCATTCATTAACATCGTTACAAATAAAGCATTTTATTAAATCTTAATAATAAAACTTTTTTTAATTTTATTAAATTAATCATTAGTTTAAATGTCATTTTAAAAATAATTACTTATTTATAAATTATTTAATTTGATTTTATAAGTTAAAACATTAATATTTAATTAATACAAATAATTTAAAGACATATTCAGTGAAAACCTTTTTATATGAAAATACTTTATGAAGAGCTCTTTAAATGTCAACAAAAAAGTTTCAAATAAAGTGACAATTAATTTGTGATTTTTATTAAGTTTTTCATTTCATCTTAAGATATGAAACGCAAATCTAATGTAAGTCTTGATTCAAATTCTTACCATTTAATGATAATATCATTTAATTTTGTTTTTTAGTCAAACAAACTATCGGTTCATTTGATTAACGATTTGAGACAACAGTTGATTTCACTCCGTTTGTCTCAAAAGGCCTGCTATTTATGGGAACTAAGTTTCGGTGATTGCGATCATGTGATGGATGTATGCCATGAGTTAGGCATCGATTTGACTGATCTTAAAGTGATTCAAATCAATGATCTTTTGTTTATTACAAACATTGAACTCTTGTTAAAACATTTATCAAACTTAATGATTGACTCATTCATTGCATTCATCGATGTCTCGCCTGATCTACAAAAACCGCAACTTTTAACTCAACAACAGATCCAATCAAAGAAATGTATTCTTCAGGCGATTGCAGATGAAATACACAAGAATTTGAGTCAAATTAATACTACTATTCAGTTAAACAGTAATACAGACATGTGTTTGATATGCGGCGCTCTATTAGGCTATCCAATCATTTACTGTAATAATAATCACCAAAACGGCAATTGTCTGCCATATCAACCACTTTGTGCTTATAATGTCCAAAGTTTACAACAAAAAGACACCATTTATTCCATCTATTCATTCAGTTGTCCGCAAGAATTTAATTGTTTATTTGAATCTCAAATCAACTCATGGTTTGAGTCAATTAACTCACAATCTATAACCTCTGGAGCTAATAGTTTGTCACTTGAAAAACAGATCAAAACAATGCCTTTTGTATTGACTTAAGTTTTAATGAATTAATTTAAAATGACTATAAAATGAACATTAAATGGACTAAAAAATATTGAAACTATTGCTCCTTTTCTTGAGACTCTTCTTCGTAATCGTTGAAAATGGGACTCAAGTCTGGAACAGAACTGCCTTCGTCTTCGTAATCATTGTCGTCATCGTTGGTCATATCAATCTTCACCAAACCGGTCACTAAAGCGTATCCAACCATCGATGCCGTAGCGAACAGACCCGAGAGTATAATATCTCTCCATTTGTGAGGAAATTCATTCTCTTCTTCCGACTCATCTGTCTTTAAGTTATCGGTTGTTGTCTTTGAATTGTTTTCATTAAGAGTTGGAAAATATTTTTGAAGTATTTTGTTAACAAATTTTGTTAAATTATCGCACGATTTGATGTGATTCTGAAGTATTGGGTTATGTGTCGGCACTTTGAGAAGAGGCGCCAAATATCCGAAGACTAACGCATCGAAAGAACTCGGATTTTTGCCGAAGAAGTACTCGTCTTTAAGGCGTTCCGACAGCAAAGTTAAACACTTCTGCGCCTCTCCTATGATAGCCGTCTCAATGATAGTATCATTTATATCGATATTCATGGCGTGTCCACCAAAGCGCGACCGGATTGTTCTTTCGGCCACCGTTTTGTAGTGGTTTGGTATGAAATAATTGGTGGGAAATGGGAGTCTCTGGGCGTACCAGCCCCTCATCACCTGAACATAAGTGTGTTCGTCGACCCAAAACAGGTAAAGCAATGCCGGCTCTAACTGTGTCCGCAACAGAGCCTCGTAGGCCAACACATCTGACATGTGTTTAGCCGACAGATTGAAGTCAGCGCTATAGTTATGTTCCTTCAAGTAATTCATCACTTGTCTCATGTCATGCAGTTTGACACTCTTGTGCCGAAACGATGGCAACGAACTCCACATCGGATTATTGGTCGCCACTGTCTTAACGGGAACTCCGCTGTCATATCACAACCAAAACAGTTCAGTTAGAGTTCATTCAACCCTCAAATGTCTCATACAAATACCTGAAACGACAAAACGCTAGCATTTGAAGACATTTGTAGTCAATTGAAGGCAAACCCCAATCGCCGGACCAAATGTTGAGTTCAAACTTTGCACTCATTGTAGTCATTGTGTGACTAACTGTCGTATGGATTGAGTGACTGATAGTTCATCCAAATGACACTCAATTCAATGCAATGTTATATCGAATCAAATCCAATGCAATCATTGCTTCGGATTTCAATCAAATCACTAAAACACGTGATACAAGCGTTGGCAACGTTTGTCGCTGAATTCAATGCATTGCATAGCACTCTGTCTATAGACAGCACTCGATGTTTGTATGCATTCAATGTTTACGGCAATGCATTATCACAACACTAGAGCCCAGCCTATGTCTATGCTGATAACTTTTGATAATTAAGCCACCTCCTACTATCTACTTTTACAAATAAGATGTTACACTTTATGGTGGGGATTGGGTATTTTTTATATTGGGTATTTAAACTATGTACTGCTTTACAAATAATTTTATAACATGTAATACAAGTAGCTTGGTCATTCTGATTTGATAGCAATTAAACACACTATCAAAGATATGTAAACACTTTTGAAAGTATGAAAACTTGTGTTAAAAACGTTACGTGTTATCTGTATGTATCTTAACTGAGAAATGTATTGAGGAAAAGCCAAATCCGACTAGCTCTAGTAGAGCCCACACACAGTCTCACATGAGATTGTCATGCAATCGACTAACCAATCCATTGATTAAAACGACAATTGATTGCAATTTAGTGTAATTGTGATCGCAATTTACATCCGACCATAGATCTGTCCTATTGATTGGTCACATGACAAACACGTCTATTGTCTGTCAGGTCTGGCCAGTGATGATGTGATGTCTGGTCGGACGATGACCCACAGCTCACCTCTACTTTTGTAGTGCTGTTTAAGTTGAACACAATATCTAATTGAATTCAATTGAAATCAATTAACATATCATTTGACAGATAATAAGTCAAAGTCTATTGAAAACTTAAATATTGACACAATTTTTTTGGTGTGAATTACAATCAATTGAATTAAACAACGATATCATTGTAATTATAGTGTGAAATGTCGGGTCAAACAACTTCACCGCTCAAAAACTTCTTCGCTGGTGGTGTCGGTGGTATGTGTTTAGTGACCGCTGGACACCCGTTGGACACAATCAAAGTACGGCTGCAAACAATGTCCATACCGTTGGCGGGACAGAAGGCGCAATACGCGGGTACGTTTGATTGCGCCAAACAAATTGTGGTCAAAGAAGGAGTGCTCGGCCTCTACAAGGGAATGGCCGCCCCTCTGACCGGAGTTACGCCTATGTTTGCCGTCTGTTTCTTGGGCTTTGGTATTGGAAAACGCATACAACAGTCCAATCCCGACGACCCGTTAACTTTGCCACAACTATTCAAAGCGGGAATGATTTCGGGTGTCTTCACGACCGCTATTATGGCTCCGGGAGAGCGCATCAAATGTCTGCTTCAGGTTCAGGCGGCCGACGCGACGGCTCAGATCAAGTACAAGGGACCCATTGACTGCGCCAAACAACTGTACGCCGAGGGAGGCATTAGAAGTATATATAAGGGAACGGCGGCCACACTCTTACGCGATGTACCGGCCAGTGGTATGTATTTCATGACATACGAGTGGTTACAGAAGGTGTTGACGCCTGAAGGCAAGTCGCGAACTGATCTGAGCGTTGGTCGTACCCTCTTTGCTGGAGGAATGGCTGGTGTTTTCAATTGGATTGTTGCTATTCCTCCCGATGTGCTCAAGTCTAGACTACAAACAGCACCTCACGGCACATATCCTAATGGTATTAGAGATGTGTTCAAAGTAATGCTACGCGAAGAAGGTATAAGAGCTCTGTATAAAGGGGCCACTCCTGTCATGTTGAGGGCATTCCCGGCAAACGCGGCCTGTTTTTTCGGCTACGAGTTAGCCATGAAATTGCTCAATAAGTTTGCACCAAATCTTTAACAATAATTACTAATTAATATTTCAATTATTCACTGCAAATGAGCTTTGATTTTAGATTTATTTTCATATTTAAATAAATAAATAATACATTAGAAAGCAATTATGCAATTATATCACACACTTGTGACAAGTATACAATGTAGTAAACAATGTTATGTCCTCTCAATGATATGTTTAAGGCTTAAACTTCAAGCACATGAGTTGTGTTCAGTTTTTATCTGATGTTATATTTAAATAAATTTAATTACATTTAAAGTTATATTATTTTTCTATAATAAAATTGTTTAACACTTGTATATGAATGTTGGGGGTATTTGATGGGCAATATATAGTTTAATAATTATATTTTAAATACTGCTGTTTCTTACATATATTAAATCAGTTTTATTATAATATTAATCTTTATTTATGTTTGAAGTTTAAAGTAATGAATTACATAACTTGTAATTACAATTAAAAAGTTTTAAGTGCAACCAAAGTGTGAAAAAGTACAATCATCTCAATTAAACCAATAATAATGCAAAATATGTAATTGATTTTTCCAAAAAAAAATTAAATAATGTTTGTAAAACAATAAATTTGTTTGTGTTAACTGTTAATTATGTGCTCAATTTGATTTATATTATTTTGTATCTTAAATGTTAACTAAAATTTATTATTTTAAATAAAATTATTTTAAACATTAAATTATTTCATTTGGATTTAAAGTTGACTTATTTAAAAAATGAAGATTTGAAACTTATTTTATATACATTATTATAAATTTTAAATGTATTAATATTGTACTTATTTTATACAAAGAATATTTATTAAAAAGTATTTTAAATGACTTAATAATAGGGAATACCATTTATAAGAGAACAATAAATGGTTGGAAAATTGTGTACAATTTACCATTGAATAAATAGTTGTGCCCGTTTGATCAGCACTTTATACAATATAGAATATACAGTGTGTTTCAAGCAAGATAAATAACTTACTTATATTCTTGCTTAAAACTCACTGTACTATTGTAAATTGTTTGCTAAACATAATTATAACTATTATTGTATTATTTAATTGATTTGTGATCAATGACTTGATTTTTGCGTCAATTGATCATACAATTGATTGTACTGTATTGTATTGGCCTTCAGTTACATAATAATATAATCATATTTAGTTAGTATATTATGTGAATTAAATAGAATTTTACATCAAATCAATTATATAAAAGGTGCCTAATACATAAAAGGTCTATTATACAAGGTATAAAAGGTGTAATATGGTAATGTTACATTAGTGACCTAATGTATGCTAATTTATTATTTATAATTTTAGTCTAAATTTAATCTAAATGGTTTAGAAACTTTGTTAGTTCAGATCTTAAATAAAATAAAAATTGTTTAATAAAAAATATTTTACAATCACGTTTTGCAGACAAATGTGTTATATCACTTATATTTCAATCAAAAATTTAATATTATATTTATTTAATTATAAATTGAAAAGCAATTAGCTATAAAATTGAATCTGACTAGTGTGATCTTGAATCAAGATTGTTGATGATATTTAAAAATTTAAAAGTTACATTTGACAAATTTGGATATAAAACAATTAGTTAAAATTATTACTATTATTTGTTATAAAAAAATATATGACATAAAGCCTTGATCATTCAATACATATATAATTTATCTAAACTTTTAACAACAAAATATACTTTTCTTATAAGACTTGAACGAAGATAATAAGTAATAATTTGTTGAATTGATGCCATAAATCCCCTAAACATAGCTTATTAGGTATTTCCCAATTGTTATTGAATATATTGTATATATTGTTAGTTTGTAAATTACCATTTATATACTTGTGTCAGACTTATGATTGAATAGATTTTGATTTGAATCTATCAGTAAATATTGAAATTGCAAAAAAATGTTAAGCTCTAAACTAATTTGTTTGACTTTACTATCAAGTTTATTATTACTAAAAGATGATAATGTGGTTCAAACGGTTCCCTGTTGTGGATATAGACGGCCAGTAAGGTGTTGCGGTGGTGGCTATGGTGGTGGTTATGGCGGTTACCATCACCGACCGGTAAGGATAGTGGCCGTCGTTCGCTTCAAACCGAGGGCCTGTTGTTTCCATCGCCGTAGAAAATGTTGTTGGGGTAAAAAGTAACTGGATACTTTTTTCAAATATAACTGGTACTACTCATCAATTTATTAATTTTATATCACTTTATTTTTAATCCATATATAATTTTTTTGGTTACTTTTAAATGTTTTAAGTTTAAAACAATTTTGATTTTTTTTTATTTAAAAATGTATACTAATAACTTTTTCAAGTTAACTTAATTATAATCAAATAAAATGTTGCATTTATACTAATTAATTTTTAAAAAGTAAATATAATTAAAATCAATGGCAATGTATTGAACACATTATTTTTAATTTAAATAAAATTGCATTAAAATAAAGGGTAAAAAAACTTGTGTTACAGTAATTGTAATGACTTTCAAGTTTTGTAGAGTTTGTGCAGTCGTTAGTGGCGTTCACTTGACATGTGTTTTGTTTTGTTTACATCAGATGTAAACAGATTCTGTTGATGGCTTCAACACAAACCCGGCTATTGATTGATGCCATGAAATGAGTGGTGTATCTGTGGATGAGGTGATAACTAAAGCCGTGCGAAGTATAGAGTGCGACCAATACGGCGTCGGTTGCGGACACTTTTGCGTAGCGTTCAAAGTGTCACTCAATTGTCAATCACTTGAATCTCACAAACAATTGGTTAACAAATGGATACCGACTTTCGTGTACGCCTTCCGCAGACATTTGCGACACTTGGAGGACAACAACGTTGACAATGACACTATCAATGGTGCCTTTGATGCGGCCATTGACGCCCTTCCCGATTGTCCAGACATTCAGTACATTAAAGGCGTCTATTATTTTAAGTAATGTTTTATTTG
>JAQIWK010001176.1:0-11425 GCA_034695265.1 Dissorhina ornata | reverse complement strand
TAGCAAAAAGACATTACATTCTAAGATGATATTGAAGTATAAAAAACATAGTATCACTAAAACTGAAAGCATCTGACGATATATATATTCTGTATATAAATTTTGTCGAAGATTAGCGGTCAATGTTTTATATTCTCGTAGCGCTACTCTATCCCTACCGTAGATTTTAATGTCATCTAATATATACAAATGCTGTAAGGATAATGGGTTTGATAACAACTTAGAGTATAAATAAATATATATGTGAAAAAGATTTGTATCCAAACAATTTACTAAATAATCATAAATTTTTATAAATTTTATTTATTGATTAGACCTAAAACAGCAACAACAAAAAATGAGATAGATTAATTTATTATAAAGTGTGTCCAAAATAATTGCAATATAAGTAGAGATAATGAGCGCTAGTGTTGTATACCGTGTATGTAGTGAAGTGATAGTGTTTAACAGGTATGCCTTTTTATAGCTGGTGTTGAGGTAATGTTTGATAATGCATTCATAGAGCTCTCTTGCCGGTGCTTACAGTTGTGTTTGAGTGCAAGATTGGGCCGTTGGGATAGATATAGAGAGATGTGTGAATTTTAGATGAGTTGTGTATCTTTGCCGGTTAGTCTAGTGGCACTACTGCTCTCTTATATATTCATATATACGGCATATAATCTAGTAATAGAGTGCATATCTTATGTGTAGTATATGTTATACTTTATACACATATTATCGGAAACCATAGATCACATTCATATTACTATTGACTATATTTAAGTTTTTTTTATTTCTTTCTCAATGAAGTGAATCTTTTCAAATATGCTTTAATAAAGCGATTGTCAGTGAAATACATTTAACAGCCTCTCTCTCTCTCTCTCTTCTCTAGTCTTTGCAGTGAATCAAAAAAGTCGAGCAAACATTACATTTATTATACACAAAATATAATATAAATACATATTTTATTTTCAATAGATTGTATATATTTGTAGTGCACATTGCTATATAATCTTTATATATAAATATACATTATACACATACGTATATACCTGTAGTATATTTGTACTCATCTATTATATAAAGTGATGCTTATATGCGTTATATATATACCGTGTATATAGAGTTTGAGTGAAAATTTCATTCCCTGTGGAAGAATCAATAGCATGAGAGAGAGAGAGAGAGAGAGAGAGAGGTTTTGCTGTTAAGACACTAAAGCGTTATATTCAGGTTAAGTGAAGTCCCATTGAACGTGAATACAAGCAATAGAACTATGCTTCTGACAGAAGATATTTTAATATATAAATACATACATATATTCGCACATACTTTACATTTATAATAGAGTTTTACCTAAAATATATACATATTTTTGAAATGAGTTTTGGCTTTTCATAGCCCATTCATTGAATTGAGTTTTTAATATACATTCGCTTACATATGACTGGTGTATAAATAAGCGAACAAAACAGGCAATCATATAGAGAGTAAGGTATAGCACAGGTATATGAGGCATAGACAACATGCAACTATAATATAGCATCAAATGATCCTCATATTGGTGAACCGCACCCTTTTTCTGGTGGCTTACAGTTTTTGGGTGGAGGACTCGTAGTACATCATAAGAGTCATAGTGTGTACTGTATATACGCTTCAAAGCATGTTTCACTGTCTAACAGTCAAGCATTGCCAGTGCTGGCCCATCGCACTGTACTAAAAGCAATGTTATAGTATGGTATGCTATATGTGCTAATCATTGATTTCAATCTCATTAAATGGTAATTATTCGCCTCTTTTAGGCCAAACACACGCTCACTCATCCACTCTCTATACATCTCTTCACTCATACACTCTCTCTCATTGTGTCTAATAATTTAAAAGCACTTCAATAGTCTATGAAAAACTCATACACTAATGCTATAAAAATATTCTCATATTGTATGTATATTTTGGTGAGACATTCAACTGAATATAAAATATTATATAATAAAAAGTTTGTGAAATTGATGAGATATATTTTTGATCGTATTATTTTTATTTTGGGGAAAGTGTTTAACAATTAATGGACAGACAAAGAGATAGAGGGATAGGCATTCATTAGCATTCAGAGAGCAGGTATCACGTTCTGGATGTTATGCGACACTAAAAATACTTTTCAAATGTTTAATTAGGAAATGCTATATAAAGAAATTGTCTTTTCATTGTTTGCCATCATTTATCTCTTTTATATATAATATAATATACAATTCCCATCGCAATCATTATTAATGCATATCTTTCTAATAGATTTTGCTCACGAAATATATTTTTATAATAAATACTTACAACACTTTAACTACTCTTTCCGTATTTATTATTACCAAAAAAATATAGTAAAACAATGAATGAAATAAAAATTATTACAAATTTTGTTGTTTGCTACAAATGTCATAAATAAATTATTTCAAGTTTAGGCTATATATGGCACTGTAAGCGCATATAAATTAAATAATAAAAATTAAGATAATTTAAATGTAAAGAAGATTGAGAGGCGTTTTATAGCATATGCAAGTCAGAGAGAGAGAGAGAGAGAGAGAGAGAGAGAGAGAGAGAGAGAGAGAGAAACAATGTTAACACTTCTTACGGCTCTCTCTCTCCAAATGGTTGACACTTTTATTTTCCGTTTTTGATTGTAAGGCCAAATGAATAGGAAATGCCAACCGGACGGACACATTGTCTGCTCAATCAAAACGATGTAATATTATTCAGCGAATGACTCAAAGCTCTCAGTTTTCATCTAATACTCTAATAGCTATGAAAAAAAATAGTAATGCTTTTGCAGCAGTAAAAGCATTATTGTAACTGTAATACTACTTTACTATCAGTTGTCCCCTCACTTTTTGATTAGTAGAGATGGAGAGAGAGAGAGAGAGAGAGAGAGAGAGAGAGAGAGAGAGAGAGAGAGAGAGAGAGCAATAACACCTCAAATCTGACGACCAATTTGAATGACTGGCACTGGTAGTATTGCTACTAAAATCATAATAATATGTGTTAAGGGCTCATGTTAACTAATAAATGCAAAAAGATCTGTTTTAAGGCTATAATATTTAATACAAGACATAAGTGTATTAACTCAGAAACTAATACATTGCCTCAAGACATAGTCGTATAATACAAACGAAACTTTGGGTATGAGTTTGCTTTTCCGATATCATACATAAAATTGTATGATTGTGTGTACTATTTTGGCCAATACTCACATATCTAAAGCACACACACACACGGCTTCAATTCATTGTCTATACTATCGAAATTCATCTCAAACTCTCTCTCTCTCTCTCTCTCTGCATCTCCTACTCCCTGAGTCACTCATTTGATGCGTTGTCTGTATATGTGTGGTAAGTCTCATGGGAAGGCCGGGCACATACTCTACAGAATAGACGAATCAAATCTGATTCACTTTTGGCCATATAATGCAATGTCTGTGCCTTTACCTCAAATATGACTCAAATAATTCTCTCTTTTTGAGTTAATTTTGCCTCAATTTCTGTGCATTTCATTTAATTCAAGTAAATAAACAAAAACTGTTTCTGGATTTAGACAAGTCTTTAGTCAATTAAATAATATTAACGTTAAATTGAATGGCAAACTACTAAACACGTCTAATTCACATTTTATATGTGGTATATAAAGGAGTAATGCATTTAATATATGCTTAAATGAAAAACAAAAAAATACATTTAATATATATATATATATATATATATATATATATTGCAAATGTATTATATATTATGCGATTCATTGTTACGCCGAGTTTCACGACTTTGTAGCTGTAAATTGATTGACAGTTTGGATGTCAGACACTATTACAGAGAATTAAGCAGAATTAAGGCACGTTTGGTAGTGTATGGCACTCACACATACAGAATACAGGCATACAGTATAAGACACTGTCATGTGTTTCAAATAGATTCTGTGAGAACGAGATTCCACTCTCGACTTTACTCTGTTTTGTGACTGTCTGTGTGTTTGACACATATAACACATAATAACTCGATTTTATATATACTGTATATTGTATAACAACACAAAAGTTTACATTTGGTATTTGTGTGCCACTCTTCACTGTTTTTTCCCTTTCTCTCAAAAAACATCAAACTTTCAAAACATTAACAGCAAAAAATGAAAGCAACAAAAAATATTTTTTATAATAAATATAAATGAATGAATAAATGAATTGATATAAAGTTGTATAACTTTTTATTATTATTATTATTATATTAATAAATATAAAATATATGCATATAATGGCTGACGGCATGAATATTCTTGCGCTCTATTTACTACTAGTGGTCTCTCGGGATGCGAGCAAAGTTGTCGCGAGACATATCTCAGTTGATTATAATTCGTTAATTATGTACAGGTGCTGACGTGTGAGAAGCGTGTATGTGCTAGCTCTCTCTCTCTCTCTCTCCCTCTCTATCCCTGTAACAAACATATAATATAATGCACAATACCATACATACAGTGCCATATAGTGTTTTACCATTGCCAGACACACACACACACACACAACCATAAGCTCAGGTATGCATCCAATACACATGCAATTCTCGGGAGAAATGGCTCCGCAGAGAATTACACGTTAGATCGTTGAGCGCTACAAAATGCCGCTCAGATACACGTTAAATTAGTCAACACACATACCATTGCTATATTATATAACATCCAACTATCTTTACTAACCCATACATTACTAGCACTACTATAACTACTACTGGATTGTATTGAATAGCAAATATAAAATATATACAACAATTGACAGTACATTTAATGCTTAAACAACTTTTAAAATACCAAATAATACTGAATTATAATTTTTATCTTTTTTCTTCTCGTTTAGTTTTATTTGTTTTGTTTTCAACTCTTCACGTGAGCCAAGACTTTCTCTATTAATTTTTAAGCAGTTTTATCCGACCTCATAATGAATCTCCAGTTTCTCCCCATAACACTGTACACTATGTTATATGTTAACTCAAATGTTTGCTATTTATTCAATGAATATTCACATTTAAGTTCACTGAATATTCACGTTATGTTACATAAAATAATGTAAAATCGTGTGCAAACCAGCAATATATGAGGTGTAGTACCAAAATATATATACAGTATATAGCACTCTCTTTTCACTCTTCCCAATTGATGCCATACATGCTATTAGTTTTCATGTGTTTTAATATGTTTAACACAACTATTGAAGAGGTATATTATGAGGAGAGTAACGGTGCAGAACACGAGTACCAAAAGTAATATTATTAAAAATTGAGCCGACATACAGACATGCCATGGCTGTATATGCATGCGAGCCATCAACTAATTATTACTGTAAATGATAACTATTTTTTGATGATTAAAAATTAATTGATTTCCCATAATCAGAGTTTTGTATATATTTATAAATACTTGAATAGTTATATGCTATACCTTTAAGAATACCTAACAAATTGAAGGATTAAATTACTTTTTTATATTAAAAAAAAGTATAATATAAACGGAATGACTGATCAAATTATATTTAATGCAATAAATAAATTATAATATTTATTTGCTTGTATTGTTGTGAATGCATATTATGCATTCAAAAGCCAATATTATTAGTGCAAAATATAACTAATGAAAAGCATATGCATATAGTGTTGGAAATTATAGTCCCCCAGGAATTGGTCGATAAAAATTACGAAATAAGTGAATATTATATTTGTGTTGATAAAAATTAATGTCTAAAAATAAAAATGTTATTTATTGTGCATAATAGTGAAGAGAAATAAATTATTTAGATTGCATTATCTCATTATCTGATAATTATTTTTATTATAAAATTTTAGTGAATATAATGAATAAACAGAATAATAAACAAAGAATTTGGAAAAACGTTAAACAGGAGAGAGAGAGAGAGAGAGAGAGAGAGAAGTAAAGAAAAATAAATATTTGATGAAAACTTAAAAAATAGACGAGAATGAGTTAATATACATGTATATAATATATATTGGTTTAAGCAAAAAGCAATGTTTTATATGGCATTGAAATAGCGATTATATTGTGAATGTATTGTCGGATAATAATATCAAAATAAAGAAACATATCATGAGATGGGGATCTATATTATGAGAAGGCGACAGATATATTGCAATATATGCATTGGGAGAGTGAAGTGCACCCATTTATTTGCTTTTTGTTAGTATAATGTTTGCCATACATTCACTGGTAATAGAATCTGATTTTCAATGACTGTTTATAAGAGCACTTCTCGTTCACTGCAAACCCTATTGTATAACATAAATGAGTGTCTGAACGATACGGAAGGCCACAGTCAACACAAGTGATGGCTTCATTGCCACCAGTTTTATGACAAACTCTCCTCTCATTCCTCATTCGGATTCATGTTTTGTTCATTACATTCATTCATGTCTTGCATATCATCTCAACTCATATATTATTATGATTACTATATATTACATGACATTTATTTGCTTTCATAATTATACGCTTATTATTATTATTATTATTATTAATAACAAACAATTCAATAAACAACTAAAACATAATTACAAAATTTATCTAATTTAATGTCATTATAATTGCAATAAAACAAATAACAACTAATACTGAAACTAATGTCAATTTATAAAAATGTAAAATCAGTTGAATTTAAAATAAAATAATAAATATTTAAATCTTATAATTAATACAATATTTAAAATAGCATATCAAATAATTTGAATTTTGATTACATTTGCATTTATTGTATATATTATGATATAATAACCGCATAAAAATAGTAATACTATCCGGAAGGGAGAGGTGGTAGAGAGTGGTGGCGATGGCATCACATTATAATATACATTAATAGACGCTTCAGATAACTGAGTGGTGGGCTCTTTACCCTAATAAACCCTACGGAAATAGTGGGCCAACTATTTTTTTGTGCCTAAAATTCACAATATGTATGAAAAACATACAAATGTATTGATAGGAAAGCGGCTAAACCTTGTATTAGATCTACAAAACTACAGCAGAGTAGAGCTCAACCTAAAGTAAAGAGAAAACTAATAAAATAATAGAAATTGATTTTTGCAACAATAGATTGAGATGAGATGAGAAAGAAAGAAAGAAAGAGACTTTAATTCAGATATAAATATAATGTATCACTAAATCATTAAAAATAAAATTATGATTACAATAACTAAATTATTGTTCAGCATCATTTTGTATTTGTTTCATTTTTTGCGGTTTTAAATTATTTTTTTAGTACAAATAGAGAATTGAATTATTGTTCACTATGTTTCATGTGTTTGTAATAATAATAATAATAAAACTATAAATATATAACAAAAAGAGTAAAAAAAATATGAGATAAAAATATAAACTATTTTAGTGCACATCTGCTAATATAAAGTAAAGTTATAAAAAATAATGCACTCGTTTTTGATATACAGTTAATGTCATTGTTATACAATAGGGCACTCATTGCAATATTGTATTCCCCCTTTTTGTAAGGCATATACTATGGTGTATGTGATGGTGAGGGTTGTTATTATTACAAAAGCTAGCAAATTAGCTGCATGGCGTGGTATGGCAAGTCATGGCATCGTATATATAGACTGTGGCTTAGTGTTTGGCTGAGCCATGGGCTCGTCAATAATTCATCAGTCAGTCAGACCATCCAAATACTATTTTTATAAAGATTTTCAAAAATATTGAGAGAGAGAGAGAATGCGTTCATATTTTATACCTACAAATATGTGTTTCATATCATATATTAAATTAATAAAATATTGAATAAAAGCGTCAATTTTTATTTATATTATTCTCTTATAATTCAAACTAAATAATTTCAAATAATTTATTTTTAAGCTTCATAGTATTATATCTAGTAAATAATTTTTAAAACTAATTAAATATTTAAATAGCTATTGAAACCTGACATTAAACACAACAAAGCAAAAAAAACATCAAACAATATATAAAAATAAATGTGATACTATGTGATATTAAAAAACAAAATTTTATTAATTTCAAACTTAAATTAAACTTTAAAAACAAACAAACAAAACAGAAAAAACTGAACAATAAATGGAAAAACAATAACAGAATATATAGTAAAATAAATGAATGAAAGAAGAGGATTGGAAAGGAAGGGCAGAGAGTTTTATTGGAAAGTAAAAGTGAATGAGAGTAGAAGCCCCTGACGGCCAATCAAATATATAGTCTCTGATAAATCAAATCTAGAAATTGGTCTAAAGATGTAAGGATAACACACACACACACACACACTGTCTGTACATATACGTGCACTTAGTTTTTTGTGTGCCGTTAGATAAAACAAAAAAATTTGGTCTAAACTTTGTGTACTAACTCTGATGTGAGAGAGAGAGAGAGAGAAAAAAGTAGTACAGAAGCTGCACATAAGATGTGTGTAGAAGACTGGACATACAGTAGTAGTGCTCTAATGAACACAAGTTTTATTTTGATGTGAAAAGTGTTTGAGTGAACAAAATATTTGGATATATTTTATTAAGAGAAGGACTGATAACTAGCTTTTAGATTTGCAGCTAAAATAATAATATAAATGAGTTTATATTATGCAAAGTTAACTAATTTAGATTTCAATCGAGATATAGACCAAAAGCTAATGAAATTCTATGTGAACTTATTTTTGATATCTATATATTTCGATGCACTACTAAACTAAATTGTTTAATTACAATATAAATAAAACTTTTATTTGTTTATTTTATCATTGGTAAAGTGAAAACTAAATTAAGCTAAGTTGAACAACTATCAATTTAACATCTCTCTCTTGAAATACATAAATGTTTAGCAGTTATGGCACAAAAAGGAAGAGTAGGTTGTGATTCAATCAAACAATAAATCTATGAATTTAGTTGTATTAACAAAACTAAATGCGGCAAAAATGTTTGGCATTGCTATTGTTATACAATATATACAGTTATGGCAGAGCATCGGCCAAAATGATGGGGCAGACCATCTGCTCAACTCAAGAGGATTATAAGCGACATTTGGGGGAAACCTCATGAGCTGGTACTACACCATGTATTATATAGTGTCAGACCTGTTCCGATGCTTCAATCAAGTGCGCCAAACAATTCAAACCATAAATTACTGATTAAGTTTCATAAATAGCACTTCAAAATCAGTGTCTCTTTCACGACATAATCATAAATAATAACAAATACTTGAAAAAATGTATTGCAATTAAGCGCCAAAATTAGGTTCAAAATTTAAATGTCTGAATGTATACCATTCATTCAAAACAAGTCATTAGTATTGTTTGACTGTAAATATTTGTTTTATGAAAAATATTCAATTCAATTCAATAACTTTAATAGATTTATAGGATTTTTGATAAATATTTGCCAATAATTATCAACCAAAAAAAAGTAATTATTTCTATTAGAGATTACAAAACAATAAAAAGAGGAAACGGTAGATCACTTATGAGCCCAACAATGTCGGGTCAAATATGAATGAAAAAGTGGCGCAAATGTTATCATTTGAAAGGTCGGCGCCACGAGCCGTACTGCACGCGCCCTTTCATAACGAGCACGTGTCTGGGCTTTACTATCAATAGCGCGAGTGGCTCTCAAATGAGATGATAATATCTCCCTTTCCTCGAGTTCTGTTCGTCACTCTAAATGACAAAAAATATATGATATCCGAGACCTAAAGATCGTATCAAAACAGCACACGTTTTATGCTTATTATTATTACCGAAAAAACTATGTGCTATGCTTTTAGTCTACTGTTTTGTGCAATAATTGCATTCAAATGCATTACTCGTCTCAAAAAATGCAAACCAAATTTGAATATTTTATACCATAATATCAATGCATATAAAATTGTGTTCATTTTTATCCCTTTTTATGCTTCAAATTATATGTTCATTCATATATTCATTGAATATATTTTTACGGTTTCACACATTTAAAAAAAACATTTGTGACATTTAATGAAAATGTTATATATTTCCACCAAAAAACTTAATACACCTTATGTTATCAATGTAATTTTGTTTTGTAATACAAATAAAACTATTTAAATGCATTTTTATGCGCAAAAATAAGCAAACTTACCGATCGATGATGACTGGATCAGATGGCGTTTCATTACGATTACCGCAGCTTTTCTTATCGCAACAGCGGCTGAAATAATAACAACAAAAATAAAGTAAAGTATTGTATAGAAACAGATTTCTAGTGAACAAAAAATGATTAAATTATTAATTGAAAATAGAAATAATAATTTAATTCAAATAATAATTTAGTGAATTGTATGACAATATAACTCAATTACCTGCACATCACCTCATGGGTAAGCAAAACGCGACACATCTCCGGATTTTTGTCCTGACCCTCATATATGATCGCCTTTTCATAATGAAATGCAAATAAGATTTTAGTTATAAAAATAAATCAATTAATTTAATAATAAAAACTATACGTCAATACAAATCATTTATATCTCATTTTGTTTTGTAACAAATTAAAGGGTCGTTTGTTTGATAACAAAAAAACATGTATATATTGAATGCATTTAAATTTTATGCTCGTTTTGTTTGCCATTCATATCATTATTCAAATGCCAGAAAAATTTCATTTTTTAATAGACAGAGAGCTGGTAGAGAGTATTGTTATATACAAGTGAACAGGTTTTTTTTTATCCGACCCCATACACCCATATGGGCTACAATTATCACAACATTGCAGATATTGAATGGATGCCTAACTATTATAATGATTGGTAATAATCATTGAATGAAACTGCAAAAGGAGAGAGAAATTGGGAGAGAGAGAGGTATAGAGAGAGTGCAAAGCAAAGCAATGGTCGACTGACATCTGCTTCAAACAAGACCTCGATATATGCGGTGTTTTTAAACATACAATACACACAACCAAAGTATATAATGTATTTTTAGAGGGCTAGGAAATGGAGCCATTCATTCGTATCATTTTTTGGTCTATCCTCCCTTTCCTCCCCATCACTACACTTGTTAATAGAAAAACATCACTAAACCAAACACCAAAAGCTTTTCTATGTTTATAATCTATTCAGACTATTCTGTAGGAGTAAGACTACAAGTGCTGTATATTTATGTGTAAAAACGAGAGCATGTTTTGCAAGAAAGTGTCATTTGAGAGGCAATCATTGGTTTTTGAAGTTTTTGACAATTAAATGGTTTGATTCATAAATCTGTTCACTTGATATAAACACATATTATTGGCAAATGTTTGATACAAAAATTTTTAGGATCATATATACGGACTGGCAGGTGGCCTAATGAAAGCATGTGTTCATTGTATAGATATATAGTACAGTACTGTTTATAATGTATAGTTATTGTGTTAACGAGAGGAACCCAATAATAATATAAATTATAACTAAC
>JAQIWK010001175.1:0-11429 GCA_034695265.1 Dissorhina ornata | reverse complement strand
TAATAACATTTTTAATAACAGAACAATAATAATTACAATTTTATTAACAATTTTTAATTAATTATAAATTAATTAAAAATTATAATATTTTTATATTAATTATAAATTTAGTTTTTGTTGGTTTTTAATATGTTTTATTTATTTTTGATTTAATTGTCAAAAATTTAGATAAACTAAACTAAACTCGTAAGCTTAATGCTTATGTCGCTAAAAATAACCTTGATCAGTTATTTAAAAAAATAAATTTGAAATTATTTTTAGAAAATTAAATCCTTTTCTCTTTGGCTTTAATTAAAAGTTTTAATTTTTTGACTTATAAAGTGTTTTTTACATTAATTATAAAATGAATCAACTAATTGTTATGCTTTTATGTTTAGGTAAGACTACTATACTTGACATCAATTTTGTTTATTAAATTTAAATGTGGTTAACATTTATTTATTTTTTAAAACATGTTAATTATTTATTAATAACACTTATTGAAATTGATATTAAATTGATATTTAATTTTATTTATAAAAATATAACATATAATTATGATTTAATAAAATTAATATTTTTAAATCATTTCAATTCAATGAGGTTTTTACGAGACATACGTCGAGTGTAATCACGCGAGGATAGGCACCTATGAAGGCATTACAGACCTTAAATGTGGTCAAAGTTATAGCAAAAATTATAATAATAATAAAATTAATAATTTAAATAATAAATTAAGTTTACAAAGTAAATGTGTCCGGTGTTTGGCAAGTAAAAAATCAGGTCTAAAGTTGGGTCAATTGACGGGTGCCGAGAGTGCAGGTGTGGGTGAGTTTCCATGGGTTGTCTCGTTTCAAAATGTCAAGACTAAGAGACACTTTTGTTCGGGTACTTTATTAAATACTAACTGGATTATCACGGCTGCACATTGTCTCAGGTATATTTTTGTTTATTATTTTTAATTATTTTATATTTTTATTTATAAGTAGTGTAATTTTCAATAATAATATCATTGCTAAACTAATTTTCTAGTTACTAATTGCTAATTGAAAATAATTAAACTTTTAAATTATTAATTTAATTGCTTATTAATTTAAATTTTTATTTTTGAGAATAATATGTAATATCTTTTATAAAATTTGACATTTATTTAATAAAAATACAAATTATTAATTAAATGAAATAAATAAAACATTTATATTAAAATTTTGCAGTGCTACAAATCGTAAAATAATTCGCAAAAGTGGGCAAAATAACTGAATATGCACTTGGTCATTTTTTCCCTGTAGAGTTATTCATATACTTTTCAAGTGAATATTATTAAAAATACTAATCCCTTTAATCAAATTAACATTAGTTGAATGTTAAAAAATTATTTGACCCTGATAATTATATATATGATTTGTTATAAATTAAATAAAATACAGGGATTTGTCTGACCAATGGTCAACTTAATTACGTGCTAAACATATTTTAAATTGTAATGTAAATCTAAGGTTAATAAACAAATTTTGAACACATTTTATATAGTTGAAAATAAATTTATACATAAACTTTTCAAAAAATAACCTAGGTTATTTTAATAGTCGTACTTTAGAAAAGTAACACTGTTTAATTAAAATTTATTTTTATTATAAAGTGTCAAAAAAGTGACAAATAAATAACAGGTAATTCCAATATAAATTACTAAATTTTTTAAATAAATAAAACATAAAATCATTTTTGTATTTTATATGATGGAATTAAACATGTATTAATATATTTCGTAATATAAATATATAAATAAATATTTAATTTACAATTAAAATAATAAAATGATTTATTAAATTTGAATTTTAGAGGACATCCAAAGATTGACACATTTTACTTGAGAACCGGTTCTAATGATATCAACGATGGACAGGTAGACAGGGCTCACAAATACTATATACATCCAAGATATAACTTAAGTGATCCAAACGGACCCTTTGATTTGGCCCTGGTATTTATCAATAGGGCCAGTAATCAAAAGTCACTAATCAAACAAATTAAAAAGACAACTATTAATAATAAAAAGTTAAATAAACAATATTTTAATGGCATTTGTCTACCGGTTAAGGATATTGAAAATGATATACAAGAAAGTGCTTACTATTCAGGCTTTGGTCGCATTCACTATAAGGGCAATAGGGCTACCAATTTGATGAAATCCCAGATGACTTTATTACCCGATAGCCAGTGTCAAAATTATATCACTAAATATGGTATGGCTTGTTTAAATTCAAACATTAGCCATACTTGCAAGGTAATTGCCGTTTTGTTATTTGTATAAGTTTGTAAAAATAATCAATTGTTTATTAATGAATATGAATTAATGTTTTGTTCAGGGTGATTCTGGATCACCATTAGTTCAATACGTGAATAAAAAGGCCGTTTTAATAGGCATTCATAAGGGGTCGACCAAAATGAGGGGCAAATGTGGTAGAGAGACATCAGTGACCACAAGGATCTCAAAGTTTATTGATTGGATCGTCGATACCATTAAAAGTCATTCAAATAATAAACTAATTAATTCATAATTTATATAGATTTTTAAAATAATTTAATTAACATTTATATTAAAATTGTAAATACATTTTGTTTAAAAACATATTTTAATTTATTTTTAAATAAATAATATGTAATATATTTAAAGTGCAATTATAATAAACACATTTAGTATACTTAAAAGGTGCTAGATTACTTTGTTTGAAAATATATAGCATTTGGTGTATTTTTATTTGATAATAGTTTGGTTAAGACTTTTGTAGTTATCATCACTACTGGAACCGCTTTGTACGAGAAGTACACCATAAGAGATAATGAGACCCAATATCTGATGATAATAAACGATAAAAAATATAAATTGATTTAATTATTAGATAATAAAAACAAATAATAATAATATATTTTTTGATTAAAAAAGTTATTAAACTAACGGATAGTATCAATGATTTGCCGATTGGGAAAAAACCTGAAGCGGTAACACTCTTATGATTTGATTTAACTGTTTGTTGTAATGAAACCATCTTTTAATTTAAATAAATATAAAAATTATAATTAGATTTTAATCTTAATTTTATTAGCAATTTATTTATTTTTTAAAAATATAATTACTATTAAATATAACTTACCATTATTTGAGATCGCATTGAATTAAAGTAATCAAACTTTTCAATCAATAGTTTTATTTTTTTGTCCTAAAAAAAGTTTATATAAAAATGTGATTAATTTGAAAACAAAACTATGATATAATTTTACATAAGATATATATATAAATAATTTATAAAAACTTTTTATTTGTTACCCATTTGTTGATTGAACCGCCGATAAGACAAACCAAAGACAAACGTATGACAAAGAAAATGAGTCCACAAATGGGTGTAAGACTATTGAAATCAGCAAAAAGTTTATTACCGGCCAATAGTTTGCTAAAAAAATAAAATGCAATCATTGTATCAGTAAATAGTTGACCAAAAATTAATAACAATATCGGAGATAATAGATCCGATAGACCATCGATGGACGACTGTATCTTCAAGTAGTTATTTCTGATTAAACGTATATCTGATTCAGTAATTATTTGTTGATTTAGTTTTTGTAATTTATTTGAAAATTTTTGTTGAATTATTTGTATATAAAGTACAAAATAAGTTAAATATAAATCAGTGGCAAAAACTATCGGTTGTATATAAAATTCAGCTATAAATGCTAAAATAGCCATGGTAATTGATATGTTAACATAAGTTAATTTAAATGCTGTCGACAAAAGCATCAAATCATATACAATAATCATTAAAGTAAAGCCATGTATATACCGGCGATTACTTTGAAAGTAATTTAAGTTTTGTGTTTTGTCTACTTTGGGATCAATTGAGTCCAAAGTATCTCTAAGACTAGTAATAAATTGACGAAATTGTTGGCCTTTAAGGCTAAAGAAGATACCCGACGCCAGACAAACCAGATTTCGGGTAAATAAATGGACATATAATTGTCGGATCTCTGATGGCGAGTGGTTTTGAATCCATAAACACATTATATTTTCCATAAGACATGGTGTGGTCATTGCGATGATATACAAGTGGATTATCAATTGATAAGTGACCAGGGTAACATATTTAAATAATTTTTGCTCGTTGCCAAACACCCCGTAAAAACCTAAACCAAAATAGCGGTGAATTTTGACCAATTGTTCAAAATAGTCCGTATATTTTGGTGCAAATATAATCATTATTCAATTTAATGTCTTAATTTTCAAAATTTAAATATAGTTTTGGTCTAAAACTTTTAGTTGTGTAACTGTTTTGTGGTCTACTTATTTTTAGCTATATAAAAAAATTATCAAGTTTGTTTGAATGCTGTCTATTAATGCAAATATTTGTTTTTACCTAAATTAACACCAGTTGTATTTGAATGCAAATATTTAAGTAAACATCAATTTTAACATAAAATTGTATAAATATTTAATTTTAATAGTAATTATTATTATTAGAGAAAAAATTGTTTATTAACTTTATAGAAAGTGTTTATCAAAAATAAAATAGTTATTTATTTTACCCATGCATAATTGTTTACTTATTAACGATAAGTAAGTAATTATAATATAGTTAGTATGTTATATAATATAATTTATATACTATTTATTATATTTGATAAATACATTTTTTTAAAGTAATTAATTCCTGTTATATTTATTTTATGTTTTATAAGTATATTCACGATTATTATCCACTACTTACTATGGTGAACAATAGATGACTATAAAAATTTATTTTATCAAACCTGACAATGCATAGTTAAGTTATCAAGGTCAATTGACCTATAGCTGATTATTTTGTGTATTACCTGGCTACATTTATGCCGCCTATTGTGAAAAAACTATGATTTACATATTAATCCTGTACTTAATATAAGTAATTTGTCAATTTGTATAACATGATAAAAATAATTTTTATGTAAATGTTATTTAAGTTGTAATTTAACAATTTTAATCAGTATTATTGAATTTAATATTAAACGTAAATTTAATTAAATATAAAAATTTTGAATTTTGGAAATTTACATAAAATCAATTTTAACTTCTTTTTTATTTAATTATCATTAAAATAAAAAAACGTATTTTCCAAAGGATATATAGCAAGGTTAAGGATTATATCATGTAACAACCATAGTTATAAGTTTATTAAGTAATTTTTTATAGATCAAAAATTTAATTTATAAATAATTAATAGGACATTGATTTATACAATAACAAGCAATATATTTAAAAACTTATTAAATTTTAATCAAAATTTAATTTTAAATAATAGCTATTATTTAAAACTATAATTATTTTTAAAAAACTTATTGATTTAAAATTTAAATTTAATGATATTGACCATGAAATTAATCAATATTATTATTATTATTATCGATATACATGTTTATTTATGAAAATATTTTTAAAACATTAAAAATTTATATGTGGAAAATGTTTATTTATTTATAAAAATTAAAAAACTGATATAAACTTTATATAATAATTTTTTTTCACATAAAGTATAATAAATATAATGTTTCATAATATTTATTGTATAAAATAATTATTTTTGGTATAATTATAATAATTTAGATAATCATCTAAAATATGGCAATTATTTGGTCACAAATTTTTTATGCAAACATTTTGTAACAAATTTTTTTTTCACAAACAATTATTTAGTGTTAAAATGTTAACATTTTTATATACAATTAAATTAAATTACTTAATATATTATAGTTAAGTTATATAATTATGATTTCTTTGTTATTTGATATTATTGTATAAGTTTTTTTTTATAATTTTTAAATAATTTTTTTAATAATTTTTTTTGTAATTTTTAAATTGTATATTTCAGCAACCACAAAAATGTTTTTAAAGTAAAGTTATTAAACCTAATTTATACTTGTTCAGTTATTATATTATAAACTTTTAGTTTTCGCAAATATTTAATTAATAAACAATTAGTTTGGTAATCTTGATCTTAATTTTAATCATGGCTTTAATTAATTAATAATTAACTTAATTTTAAAAACCAAATTTGATTAATAGTTTAAATTGTCACTGTTAAACAAATAAAAGTATTTTATAAAATAAAATTTTAAATTATAAATTAGTTATTGTTTACAAAAATTAATTTAATATTTTATTTGCGAAATAATAATAGATAGATAGACATTAAGTAAAAAATATTTATAATTTTTTTTGTTACAAAATACACAAAAATTAAGGAAAATTTAAGTTTTAATTAAATATAATGGATTCACTTTAAAATAGTTTTATTATTAAAATATAAATTAAAAATAAAATTAATAAAATGTGATCTTGTAATCTATTGAAAAATATTTTATTATTAAAAATTATTAATATTATTTACAAATTATTAATTAATAAAACTTTACATAATAATATTTTACAAATAAATTTACAATGCTAAATAATGTATAAAAATAAAAACAAACATAAATATAATTACTTTAAACCATTTAAAGATTAAATTTAAACACTAA
The DNA here is from genome assembly GCA_034695265.1 of Dissorhina ornata. Classification (NCBI taxonomy): domain Eukaryota; kingdom Metazoa; phylum Arthropoda; class Arachnida; order Sarcoptiformes; family Oppiidae; genus Dissorhina; species Dissorhina ornata. Next base: position 4,904 of record JAQIWK010001175.1, on the reverse strand, counting down.
TTAAAAAATTGTTATAAAAAATAATATTTAAAAAATAAATATTTTTATATATATTATAAATAAAAATAAAATAAACATATTACCAATAAAATTTTAAAGTTTAAATTACAAATTAATTCAAAATAGTTTTTAATTAATAATTAACTAGTATTAAAAAATATTTTTAAGACTTAATTATCATATGATTTATTATTTTGTCTAGTATTAAAATTTAGTTCATTGCTATAATATAATATATTTTAAATAAAATAATTTTAATTAATTTTTTTAATATAGAAAAAAACTTAATTTTATAATAACTATATTTAAGTAATAATAATATATAACTAACAAAATATATTACTTTCTAAATATAGTGTAATAAAAAATAAAGTAAAATAAAACAAAAACTTTAAAAAAAATAAAAAAAGTAATTAGTTGTGAAGGACTTAAATAATTTAATGAGCCAACCAAGTATTATCCAGGACAATTAATCTTTGACCAAACATTATCTTGACAATCATGATGGTCCAAACGGGCCATTTGGCAAACAATAGACCAAAACACCAGTCAATAAAACCAAATGTTATTTTTAAGCAAATGTTACGCTTCCGGTCGGCAGCAAAATACTCGGGTAATCCTTTGCGTTCAATAACCGCATCGATGGTCTCATTAGATGGCTTTTTCACATCATAAGCCAGACCTATTAGGGCCATTATGTCGATGAATAAAGTGGCCGGGTTAAATATTTCGTACCAAGTTTTTTCGCTGTTTGAATAATCTAATAAAAGTTTTAAAAATTGGAAATATTTTTTATCGCAATTTTGATTTAATCTTATTTTTTTTAAAAATCTTTAGATTAAAAATATTATCTATAAGTTTTAGTAATAAAGTTGTAATAATAATTTAGCTGAGAAGGGATGTGGTATATATCCAAAAATTATATAATTTTTCACATTTGTATTATATAAATTACAAATTTAATATTTTTTTACAGTTTGTAAATTGTGTTTGGTAACTGTTATAATAAATAGTTTTTAATAGTTTTTGCATTTCACTTTAGTTTAAATCTGTACATTAATTATTACAATACTTAAATTATATAGCAAAATAAAAATAAAATTATATCAAGAATAGATAGTGCATTTCAATACATAACATTGTATATCACCATCATTTATGAATATTAACTAGGAAACAAAACAAACATACCCCAAGGAAATGTATGATGGTAGTTATGATTACCCTCACCCATCGATATCCAGTTAATAATTTTGTTTTCTGTTGGTTTCATGAATCTATCGTACGGTCTGTTTTGTATGCATAAAGAAAAACAAAAGTAAAACAATATATAAAATAAGTATTTATAAAAAAAAATTTTAACATAAATTTAATTTAATTTAAAATAAATGATAAAAAATATATAAGTTAAGAGACAAACCGATCGCCGAGAAAGTGTGCCACACTATTGACGGTAAACAAGTGGTGCAATACAACTACAGTGCGGACACAACTGCATATCAAAAAGGCTGTTAACGGGTTTTCCTTCCACGCGAGCACCGGTAATATCGTCGGTAATATAAAGCCCAACACTAGGACTAACGGTACGTAAAACTTATGCTGATAGTAGACAATGGGGTCGTCGTAAAGATCATCGACGGGCACTTTGCGTCCGTATTGGATCACTTCGGGCCGTTTCTTTAAGAGCCACCAACCGATGTGTGCGAAAAAGAATCCGCGGCCCGGGTTCTTGGGATCGGCGTGAGTGGCCGGCCATTTGTGGTGATTGCGGTGATCCCGCGAATAGGACAGTATACTGCCGTTAACGGTCATTGTCTGCAGTACGGCCAACAGTATTTGTAGCGGTAGTCGGGCTTTAAATGTCCGATGAGACCAATACCGGTGACCACCCACTGACATACCAAAGCCCGAAAAAGATGATAATAAAATAACGTATATAACGGTAAATAAATGGATTGGGTTAAAACAAGCGTAAAAGTAGCCGTAAACTGCGGCCACGTGCATAGCGCCCAAGAATAGCACGTTTGACCATTTGATTTGACCAAATCGGTAGCCAAATATGGTAAACTTTGGTGGTTGGTCAATTTGAGCCAGGTCTTGATTGTCGGCGCCAATTTCAATGCTAGTTTCGTAGTATCCATAATCAAGTCCCACATCATCCACATCTTTAGCCATCTTTAGGTTAAGACTTTCTTCTTGAGATGTCTTTGTCGGGCAATCGCTTTCAGTTCCCATTTTGTCACTGATTTTTGTATCACTTGTTTCCGACATAACTTTGAAATGTTTTTTAAATTACATATATTTTTGTTTATTTTGAAAAATTTAATAGAATTACACTTTGAATGTCACAAACATTTAACAAAGATATATCCGGTATTTACCGCTAAATGATAATAAAATAAAAATAAGTATAAAAAAGTTTAAAACTATTTTTAATTTAACATTTAATTTTAAAAATAATGTGCATAAAAAGTTTATAGATGTTAAAAAGTATAATCAATTAAAAAGCGTTCAAAATATTATTGTTTTTCCAAATAAAAATAAAAAGTTTTAAAGTTTTTTTTAAATATTATAACTTATAATAAATAAACTCTTTGTTTATTATGTAAAAGTAAATTTTAATTGGTTAAATTACTTACATCTACCCGATCACTAAAAATAGTAAGTGACTTGAGCAAGTTAAAATTGGATGAATTAATACTTTGTAATAATAATTTAATTCACATCAATATTTATTATTATGATTATGATATCCGACTATACATATGACAAACAAAAAAGTGATGTTACATTATAATTATAACATTTAAATGCCAAATGAAAAGCTTTTTTACAAACAAAATATCATTGAAAAATAACTTTTAAGTTATTAAAACTTGTTTGGCTGCGCGACATAAACACCACAAAAAAGCAACAAAAATTATTAATATATAATAAATGAAATTATAATTAAAATTTTGGTTTCATTTATAAAAATTTAAATTTAAATAAATATTTTTTTGAATAAATTCCGAAATAGTTTGATAACGAAAAATAAATAAAATATTACAACAATTTTATTGATTTGTTTTATAGGTTTTAACTCAACATTATTATTTTTATTATTAAACAAATTTATTTATGTGATAAAATTTTATAATTATTATTTTTCTATACTTTACATCAAAAAAAACTTTTTAATTACTATTTATTTTTATATTAAAAGATTTTAACTTAATTATTATTGAACACTCGTTTTATATACAAAATTATATAAAAATAATATTTATAGGAAATTGATATGAAAGATGTTTATACTTGAAAAACTTTCAACTATTTTGCTTTTTATTATTGCAAATAAATATCTTGTGTTTACTTGCAATTATTGCTTTTCAATAAATTAAAAATAAGGTTTGAATATTATATAAAATAAAAACTTACATTAACTCATTAATAATTCAGGTATCAATTATTTTTTGATATATTAATTATTTGAAGTTAAATAATATTTTGTGTTAATATATTCAACAAAATAAAAACATTCAAAAAAAACTATACTGATTATACTAGAGCTTACCAATAAAAAATTATCACGATATTTTCTCTTCAATGTAATCAGTAAAATATATTATTATAATATTATTATTAATATTAAATTAAAACTTTTATAAATATTTTTTTAAATATGAAGGCTAATAAACTATTATGTTAGATACAAAATATAATATCTAGGATATCTTGGCCAACAGTTTTGTCAATCATTGGTTTGTCTAGTATTTTAGATGGAGGTCTGGATATCCATCACCTATTAGTTTAGTATACATAACCAAACACCTGTCAGACTGTCTGTCCACACAACTATAGGCGGTCCTAAATATTATTGTCTATTAAATTAAATGTAGTTTTTATTTATTTTATTTAAATTTAAAATTGTTTTTAATATAATATTTTTATAATAACGCAAAAGTGTCTATCTTATAATTTGCCAAAATTTTATATTTTATTTTTTTTGTGGGTGAGATTTATTAACAATGTATTTAAAAAACAATTCACATACACTATCTTGCAACATTTTCATCATTATTATTATACAAATTATATTTTGTTAAACTATGTTTTTGTTTTGTTTATTTTTTTTGTAACTATTTGTTTGCTTCATATGTAATATAAAATTATTTTATATGTTATAAGTTATACCATTATATGTTTAAAAGTATTTTAAAGTAGTTTCCTTCTAATTTACATTGTTATTATTGTAGGAAATATTAGCACAACACACAAACAAAATACTTATTTAATTATAACATTTAATTTTTTTTAAAATTTAATATATAAAATATTAATATTTATAATAATAATAATAAATAGTTTAACCAAAACCAATTGCTAATATACCAAACATTTCAATAACTTTTAAATAATTTTCAATGATTTTTGTGTGTAATTTATTTGAATAGATTGATGTAACCAATGGCACCAAACAAATAGGTTTTATATAATATATAATATATTTTTTAAGTTAATGTTTTTTATTTGAAACATTAATTGAATTATAAATTTTTTATAACTTATTTATTATTTTTCAAAAAATTCAAAACTTTTTATATTTAATAATAATAATTATAAATAAATTGCTGTTGGTGTTTAGACACATTATTATTATTATTATTATTATTATATGATAATAATATATAAAAAACAAAATGTTTTTTGTTTTGATAATACAAAAATTAAATTTAATTAAATAAGTTGTCGATTAAAATATTAAAGTAATTTTTCAGACAATCATTTAAGTGTGAAAATAAATAGTCAAAAAACAATATGATCTAATATTTGTACTGGGGGACTTTAGTTAGGGCCTTCCAAAATATGTCAGCACAGTCGATAGACTTACCAAGGTGCAAAACATATAGTCATAACAAAAA
>JAQIWK010001174.1:0-11430 GCA_034695265.1 Dissorhina ornata | reverse complement strand
TTATCAAGGTAAAAACGTAGTGTTTTAAACAAAATTTTACCTATGCATTTTTACCTTGGTAAGTCGCATAGAAGGTATTGTGGACTAGTGTGAAAATTATCTTAGTATCCAATTTACTACAGAATCAGAAGTTTATATATATAGAAGAAGATTCTGTAGTTTTAGTTATAAAACTTTTATTTATTTATTTTTAATTATAAACTTTTATATATTTATAGTTGTATTATATAACTATTGAATAAAGTTTTAAAAATACAAAACTCAAAATAATGTAAAATTCTTATATTTTTGTCTAATTAAACAAATTAATTAAATATTTAAATATTATTTTTATATTTAAAATAAATTAATTTAGACTAGTATTATCAATTTGTTTCAAAAAAAATGATATTGTTAACGATTTAATTTAAAACATAATGTTTTATTTATACATTTATTAATTTAATATTATTAGCAATTAATGTATTTTTTTTAAATATTTAGTCTATAAAATAAATTTATGTAAATAATATATTATTTAATTAAACAACATTTTTATTATACAATTAATATCATTATAATATTTATCAAAGTTTAATATAAAGTGCATAAAAAAGGTATAAATTTTTTACAACTATTTTTTTAGTTGAAAATATGTGACATAAATTGATTTGAAATGTTTTTTATATGTCTATAGTTTTCGGGTATAAAGTCGACTTAACATTAGCACAATGACTGATCCACGTGAATATGAAATGATCCAGACAATAATTGTGAGATTATAATTAGTACTTATTTGTATTTTTTACATATTGCAAGGATAGCAAGGTTATCACTAAAGTAAATACCTTTTGTCTTATATTAAGTTTAATAACTTTATAAAAAACTTTATAAGCGACTGGAAAAGTTTTATACGATAATTAGTTAGCAACATAAAAGTTTTACAAACTATAGCAATAGTAAATGTATCTAGGTATTAAAAGGCATACGATTGGCTACATTAACCTGATGGTCGCTAATGATTACTAAAAAAATATACAATTTATTATAAATTTTAAATTAAAATTTGTTTAAAATAAATGTTAAATTGATGGCTAAATACAACTCACAATTGGTTTGACACTTGTGTTGAACACATGCGCTGAAAGGCATCACAAACTCATCCAGCATTCAGTCAATAATACAACTATTGTTTGTCTTTTAAATTAATTTAATTACTTTTTTTGTCAATCAATTTGTGGTTTGATTTGAAAGCCAGTGATTAGTTTGCAATTATCAACACAATTATCGTCAGTTTAATTGGTCACCAATTTTCAGCGATAATTATGTTAACAAATACTCAATTAAATGGTTGTTTGCATTGAAAATAATACCCAAAAAACAAGACATAAAACTATAAAAGAGTGAAGAAGTGATAGAAGAAGAGTGACTGATATGTCTGAAGACCGAAACTTCCGCTACTTTTACTACGAGAAGGTAGGCTTCAGAGGTGTAGAAGAGCGCAAATCGTTGGACATACTGCTGGCCGAACGGCCCGGAGATCTGTTATCCAAGTTGTCTTCGTTCGCCCATCGCTTCCAACTGCCGCGAGACCACCGAAGACTACTCTGGAAACTATTGCTGGATGTGTTGGCCGATCCTCACTCGGACACCGCCGACCCGTTCGTAACACTCCAACAGAGCCAACACTGCGATGACTTGAACCGAGCTCTTCAGCTGATGCTCTACACCGACGACAACACTCATCCGTCCAATCAATTTGTTCACATGTTTTTACTCGAGTTCGGCGAACTGGACATCTCTCTCAATATCCACAAACAGGTCTGCATTATATCTATAAATATTTCATTACTTTTTCTGACACAATTTTTGTTTGGTTTTTTTTTTAACGAAACAGTTCCAGAAGAATGAAGTTAAAGATCTGATGGCAATCAGCGATGTATTGGTTAAAGAGTTTTACGACGAGAAGAATATACCACCGAATCAAGTGATTGACGAAAAGACTCGTTTTGATGAAACTTATTGGTTGTTTAGAAATTTGGTATCAAGTGTCAGATGCAACTTCTTTGTCCTCATCGACACTGTATGTTATAATAAATTGTTGTAATATGTTGTAATAAATGTTTTGTGAAGTTTAAAAAATGATTAAATCAATTGTTTTGAAACGATTAGTACGAAAAATTCATCAATTGTTTGGCTCAGGAGGATAAGAGTCTTCATAATCATTTAGTCAAAAATGGTATAATTAGAGTCCAACCAAATCTAATAGCAGTCAATACTGGCATTCAAGCCAAACGAGATTACAAGAAGTACAACATTTCCAGTTACAGACCATTTATCACATGGTTTGTCCGATTTTATGCCGGAATTATTGATCACTACTCTCTGATCAAGTAATATAACTTTATAAACAAAAAGTTTTGATACAAATGTAATTAAATTTTGTTTAATTTAATTGTAAAGACTTTATGACAGAATAGTTGGAGCACTTATACACGGCACCCGACCTTTTGTGGTATTAAGTTTAGTAGGAAAAGCCATATTATCTCAATTCCGGACTGATTTATTAGATTTGAATACTTGCGAAGACATAACAAAACGATTGCTTTTAGTAAGTTTTTAAAATTTACAATTAATTAAAATTATAATATATTTATTTGTTATATTAATTATAAAAATGATTACATTTGTTAACAGCCCTTAACACTGGAACAGTCAGAACAGGTCATCAATAAAGCGCTGTCGGCTTAAAAATTAATTGCTTGTGAAATATTAAAAGACATTTAATTTTTGTTGTATTTAATTGCAAATACTAGTCATTTAATTGATTAATCGCTTGATATTTTTACATACAAACAAACTTTGAGACAATTTTTTTTATATATATTTTATACTAAAATAAAGTTAAATAATTTAAATAATTTTATGAATTTTTATTAATATTATTGTTTGGATGGTTTGGTGGACCTGCGTATATGCCGGCAAATAGTATGAGACCCGTCTGTTTGTCCATTAGAAAGTATAGGAAGGGATGGTCGGCCTCGAAGTATGCGCCGCCCGACACACCAACCCGTTCTACATTAGTGGCGCTGACGGCCGCCCCAACGCTTCCCTGTTCATCAATCTTCAGTATAGCCTTATGTAGTAATTCGTCGACATTTAAAGGGCCGGTAGTTCTGGAAAACATTGAACTCAGATCTGCCGCATCCGAGAAGAGACTCTTGAGTCCAAACTGATTCTTCAACACTTGTGTCACTTCAGGCATCGAATCGATGGAAAACTTAGGGATCCGTATATTGACGCCACCGTTGCCTACCTTTCTCATGGATGCGATCAGATTTGTCAAAACAGTGGCGTTCAACGATCGCATCAAATCAAATAAACCGTTATTATCGTTAGGAAGCAATAGAAAGAGTCCTAAACGTTGGGAACGATATGGCAGTTCAATGATTGACGTCTGTAGGGTTGGGTTGTAAGCGTAGGCCACAGGTATTTGGCTGACCATCATTTGGACGCGAGTTGTTTGTCCATTTGTCAACTGAAACCAAGCGTTTGGTTCAGTGTCTGCCGCATCAAACTTGTAATGCCAGTCACCCTTATATTTGATGGCATTTATGGCCATCAATGATGTTAGCGGAGAGGGTGCAGAGGTCAAGAAGTTTGGGATTAGACCGTGAGTTTGCTTTTCAATCCATTCGTTGATAGTCTGCAGCACTTTTGGCGAGTCTTTAGCAAAATTGATTGGTTTGAGTGCAGAATTCTGGTAATGAGCCAATGCTAGCGAATAGGTTGGCGCCACTGGTAGGCCTTCCTGGACGAAGATTTGGTTAGCGATGGACAAGGATTTGCCGACATTGGTATCGTCGAGCAGTTGTTTGACGGCCTGACTGAACATCTCGTGCGAGTTGGAGAACGTTGTGTTGGATTCATTGAAAGGGATGTGCAATACCTGAGCGATCTCTTGCTTGGTGTGAGATCGGGCGCCCAAATGTAGAGCCATTAGAACCGATTGGATGCTAAAGGGCGAGAAGACCAGTGACTCCATTAGCCTGGTCTGTACGTTATAGCTCTGTGTCATGACCAGTGAGCCCAACAGGTCTATCGTGAACTGCATGTGTCCCGAACCTATCCATCCTTTTGGTTGACTAATACTACTAATGTTGCGATTGTTCAGCAATTGTTGGGTTGATTTAGTATTTAAATTGAATGCAAAACCATTGATTTGATCAAAAGTTAAGCAAAACAAAATCAAAGGCCAAACTATTTGGCCCGCCATTCAATATATATACTGGTTTTTCAATACAAAATTTTTTAATTCACAAAAAAAACTTTCCAGAAATGTTTGAAACAAATCACTTACTGTTCACTCATTTTTCGGGATACGATATCTCTCATCTCGATTGAGAGCAAAACTACTGTATAATAACAGATCTGCCAATAATAGCATTAATGAAAAAAATTGTTAAAAAATAATACTAAAAAAGTTTTGCATGAATTAAAAGTTACTGAACAACACATCCGATACGTTCATACGTGAAACCAGCAGTGGATCAACAGTTGGATCCGTTCATTGGTTGGTCGAGAGTTCAGGTCATCGACATGTCGTCGTTGTTTTAATACATCAAATATATAAAGTATATAAAACCAGTAGTTTAAAGACAACAACCTTATATAGTTATCCAGTTCCTTACAGTTATGTTTGGATTTGTTTAAAAAAGTTTTATAAAATTATTATATTATTAAGTCTTATATTAAAGAGAGAAAGCGTTTGAATGAAAGAGAGAGTAGTATTTGAGGGCTAATTATAAACCAATTCTGAAATAAACTTCAATTGAGATTATGTTTATAAATAATTGTTTTTGTATTACATTTATATTTATAAGAAAAAAATACTTTTGAATCAATTTTAATATTTATTTTGTAAATTTAAAAAAAACTTATAATCTATTTATAAAAGTTTTAAAAACTAGTAAAAATAAATTTTATAATATTATTATATCAGGAACTTTTTTTTCTAGCAGGATATTTAATGTGTGCATATTTTTGTATTTATAATACAAATGCTTTTATATTTTTATTTATATAATTATAACAATGAATTATATTTATATAAATACAAAATATTATCTAATTTTCATGAATAAAATTAATATATTCAGGCATTTATTATATGTTTTGCATAACAAAATGGCAATTAATAATTTAATATTTTTATTGGTTGGTCACAAATGAAATTATATTTTTAGTAATGAACTACATTCAAATGGCTTAAAATAAATGTAAAGCTAAAAATGCTTTTGCTTTTTAAAACAAAACTAGAAGATTGTCCTAAATTTTTAAGAAAAACAAATCATTAATATGTTTTATTTGTAAAACAAATTGAAACAAATAATATTAGATATAAAATGTAATTTTTAATGCATATATGAATTAAAAATAAGGTGTAATATAATGGGACACAATAGTCGACACAATGAACCCAAATATACAAATAATATGATTTTGTATCTCATGCTTGACATGATATGACACGAGAGTCAAGTTAAACATATTGTATATTCATATCAATTGTTAGGACAATAAAGTTTAAATAATTTAAATAATTGTTTGGTTTTTTAATTTACTTGTTTGTTAATATACTAGCGAGTTGTTAGCCAACGAGTGTAACCAAAAAAATTTTCACAAAACTTAATAACTCTTCCTGTATTAGCTATGCCTCCCAATGCCATTCAGTATAGACCGGACGGAAATCAATATTTTTAATCTATTTATTGTACTTTTTTTTGTTTAAAAAATTTATAAACTTTTAGATATATATATTTTACTTTTTGGTATGCAATGCAAATGTAAATTATAGTTATGTTTATGGCTTTTATTAAGTTAAACACCTATACTCACAGGCCCTTTAAAAATATATACATATTGTTAGGCATTTACTGTCAATGGCTTTGATTTGCTGGTAGTTATTATCCAAAAGGTTAAACATTAACTTTTTTGCTTTGCTTTATACTTTTTTTGCTATCTATATTTAATGCGCTAACTATATTAGCCTTTTAATGCTGGTAATTGTTATATGGTATTGAAATATTGATCAAAAAAATAAGGTGTAGTAGGTATTTGCCTGTTATAAGCCATACACTGTTTAGTATAGTTTTTGTAGTTTTACTGAAAAGTTTTATTTCACTTTTTGTTTTCAATCGCGAGCTCTCACTTACGAAAGTTAAAGAGAGTTAGCAAAATTTAAAAAAACTTTCAATACATTTATATTATTAAAAAGTATTTTACGACTTTTTGTCATACAATTGTAAAACAAATACTCATTATTTGTCCATCACTTTAAAATTTCAAACTAAAACTAAACTATCTATTGGTTTGAAGTGAATATATATTTATATATAATAATAAAGTAGCGATTATGTGATTTTTGCAGCATATTCTGTATGTATATTCAGACGTTTGTTGAAAGAGTTTGTTCAATGAGTGTCCAATTGACTAGAAACTGATTTCTATGTCAAATACATTATTTTTATAGACAAAACCATTTGGATAATAGTTTCAATTGATAAAACAATGTGCGCTACTTTTTTTTAATCAATCAAAAATTTATTATTAAATTAATAAAATATATATTTTACGTCTGAATGAACTTATAATTGACGCCTATTTTTAATTAATAGTGAATAATAAAAAGCCAACAAATTGTTTATTTTCTACATATATGTAATTAAAACAACAAATAAGTTTTCATCTATTTTTTGTATTTGAAAAATAATAATAATATTTTGATATAAAATAAATGAAACAAAAATTTAGTGAAAAATAATTCTTATATTGTATTGATTTGCGAAGATATTTAAGTTTAGTTTTTGTGTCAAAACATAGAAAAAATAAAATATATTTTTGTCGATATTTTGCTATTTTATATTCATTACACAATTGATTCACTCAAAAGTCTGCAATAAATTATTATTATTAATATAAAAGTAAGTTAAGTTTTATTTTATTATTTAATTATAATTTATAAACTTTTAGAAGATTAAATTATAGAATAAACTTACCCTATTTATATAATATAAGTTACATTACAAATAATATACATTACAAATGATATGCAAAATTGATTTGATATTTACTGCATAAGAATTTCAATACTTTTTTTTATATACTTCAAACATTTATATGCATTGCAAACGTGTATTGAAATCAATAGCTCACTGCTATAAATGAAAATATATAATAATAATATTTATTGATTGTATGCTTTAATTGCATACAAATTCTTATACAGAATATTCATATTATAATTTTTATAGAGTTTTATATATATTATTTATTCTGTGTTATTCTGTATACTTTTGTAAGTTTATATATAAATTATAAATAATAGTTTGTAACTTAAAAAAGTAAGCAAATATATTTACAAATAATAAGTAATATAGTATTAACTTTTAAAAGTAAATAACCAATATTTTAAGTGAATATTAGCTTTAAAACTAATATTTCTACTAATTTAGTGTGTTTTAATTTTGATAATTATAATTGTAATTAATATAAGCTAAATTTATATTCATAAAATTATTTCAGATATTAATTTAATTAAATTACAAAAAACTATTTTAATCTCAGTTGTTGAACTAAACACATATTGTAAATGACTTTTATATTAATAACAATTTATTTTGATGTTTGCCTTCATTTCTAATGCAATTCTACACACATTTCAATTGGCAATAAGTGTAAAGCCTGACTGAACCCAAACTAATCTAATAATTGCTTTGTTATTATTGCTTTTGTAAAAAAAACTTTTATTTTAGTCTAATTTTGTTACTTATTATAGTCAGAGACCTTTTGAATAATCAAATACTATAATAATTACTTTGATGCTATTTATATACAGAAAATACTATGAGACAACATAGTCTATGAATGAATGTATAGATTCATAAATTTATAGATTATATAATATTATTTTCAAATATAGTTAAATTGTTTTTAAATAATTTTATTATTTTAGCAAACACTTTTATAAAGTTTGTTAAACTTGATATTTTAATTGAATTAATTTTATTTTTAAAAAGTAATATTAATAAGGAATTACTATTATCTTGTAATGTTTATTATATTCTTTACATTAGTATTGATTTATTTTTTAATGCAATTATATTTTTTTATAATATTATAAATGAGATATAACTGAAATAATAATTATTGTTTTAGAAAATGTAGAAAGTAAAATTAAAAATATATTTGCATTAAATAATCATTTTAAAAGGGTTAATAATTAATACAAAACAATACATGTGTTTTTAAATTATTCAAATAAAACTATGAAAATAATTTTATAAATTTAAATTAGACAAGAATATTTTGTTTTGTCTAAGTTTTTATAAGAAATAGTTTCATTATTGTATTGAAAAATATCATTTTAGATTACACCCAAAAGTTATCCTTATATTTTTATTTTAACTAAAATGAGATACAATTTATGTCTAAAAGTAAGACTTTTATGATCTTTTGATCTTTACTTGGATTACTTGATTAGCTTTCTATATGCTTCTCTCTCTCTCTCTCTCATGCAATGAATATTAACTTTTTTTTATCAAATAAAATAACAGAATATATAAAAATTTAATATTTTATAAGTTTATGTTTATTTTGAATAAAAATATCATACAAGACATATAAGTAAAAATATAATACTTATATAAATATAAATATATTTTAATTTAGCAATACACTTATTTATAAACATTTAAAACTATTTATTTATTAAATTAGTTGCTGATTATAGTATATAAGTAAAACTAATTAAATAAATTGAACTAAATTGGTAAAAATTATATTAAATGAATTGATACAAAACATAGCAATTAAACACAAACTCATAACACAATTAGATATAGTTTTATTTGACAATATATGAGGTCTATAATAAAATACCGGTAATTAATGCCAAAATCAAAACACGCATACAATACGAGTTTGACTTTTGCGTGAATTTTTAATTGATATCTATTTTTGATATTACTTTATTGAAATTAATTAATATTATTGTAAAGTATTTTATTTATTGTATTATATTTAATTAGTTTTTTTAGTTATAACTTAGAATAAACTACAATTTTATTCACGTTGTATTTTATAACTAAAAGTTATAATTATTGAAAAAATAAAGTTATTAAAAATAATAATGAAGTAATTAATAAAAATATTTAAGTTTAAGTTCAGATTCTAAACATTATAATAATTACTTAATAATTTAAATATCAAAATAAAATTAAATGCAAAATATATATTTTTTTAATTAATCCAATTTAGAAAATATAAATTTTAAAGTTTTAAATTTGATTTTAAAAAAATTTTAATTAACAGTTTAATAATAAAAACAAAGTAAAGTGTATGAGAAAAAAGTTTTTAAACTAAAGAAAAGTTTTTAGTAAATACTAATAACAAGTAATAGTCGAGCAAACATTGGTGTCAGCCCTTAAAGGCCAAGGATGACAATCATTACAACAAATATCTTAATAATTGTTTCCTTTCTTATGAATTAATTGTATTTTGAAAACAAGAAAAACATTAAAATGTTTAGAAAGTATTTAAAAATTATAGTTAAATTTTTATACAATTAAAATATAGTGATAAAAAAGTTTTGATAAAACACTATATTTTGGAAATATTTTTTTATAAAGTTTCAGTGTTTTATTAATCAAAGTTTTTTTTAGTTTTTATAATTGTAATAAATTTTTTTTAATGATCTTTAATTAACACATACATCTTCATTGCAGATAATTTAACTATTAATGGGAAACAAATGAAAGTAAAGCTATATTTGCAATAAAAAATAAGTGCAATGAAAGAAATGAAATGCCATTGAAAGCAAGTCCTACAAAGTGTTTGGCTGTGATATTATGTATGACATTAATATACTTATCGGACATTGGATTGTCGGCCAAAACTAAATTAAAATATGCATTACCTGTACTGAAAGGTATGTCAAACAAAAGTTAGCATGTTTATAAACTAAGTTATTATTATTAAAGTATATAAATAAAAGCCTTTAAAAAGACATTAAGAATTGTTTCTTAATATAACTTTTATACAAAAGGATGTGAAATAATTGGTTATCCAAACGCAACCAGCAATGAGTGTGGCTATTGTGTCGGTGATGGCACGGGTCTGGACGCTGATTATGGCAAGGATTGTAATGGAAGTAATGAATCAAATAATTTATTTTATGTTTTGAATACTGAATTAATTTAATGACCAAACAATAAAAAACTTTATGATATTTGCAAAACAGCCTGTTTTGGCGATGCGGTCATCGATTGCGAGGGAGTTTGTGGAGGAAATGCATACATAGACGAGTGCAGTGGTCTGTGCGTTAGGTCAGGTATGTATCGGATTTGCATTTATAATATTAATAATATTCATATATTTTAGTCTAATTTTATAACTAATCGATTTGCAATATTAATGGCTTATCGCCACATAATTTTACGTCATTTCCTAATATTTTATGACTATTTTTAGACGAATCGGTCAATAATGTGGTAAACGGGTCAGTTAGTCGCGACTGTCGCGGACTATGTATTCCTCCAGAACTGTCTCGACCTCAACAACAGGCGTATGAAAAGGACGAGTGCGGCGTCTGTAGGCTTCAAAGTACAGACAAATCAGCGTTCATTGCCTGCAACGGAAACTGTCAACTGTTGGGCTTAGAAAAGGTATCATTGGTTTGCGGACAGTGTGTCGAGAAGAACGCTCAGGTGATGGACGAGTGCGGCAATTGTCGCAATGAAAAGCATATTTGTTCGTGTGATCGGTCAGTTGACTATACCTACACTAACACTTCCTATACTGACAATACATTTACCGATAATTATATTATCAAACAGAGACGCGTCCATCTGTGGCTGCAATGATCCCAACAACTGCTATAATGTCAGAGCTGTCAGTCCGAGAGCTATACCCTTAGACATTGACGCTAAGGTTAGACTAAATTCACAAATTTTTTAAAATGAATTATATATTAAAATTTTGGTATTTAATTTGTAAATAATTTTTTCAAACAGATATTGCTTTCGGGATATTTTCATCCCGTCGTCCGAGACTTGAACTGTTTGTTAGAGAATGAGGTGACGGGAGATATCTTATCATTTCCCGTATCATTCATTCATAAAAATAAAACAGCCCTCGAGTGTACCGTTAATATGAAAAAAGGTTAGTTTTGTTTCATAAACTATATTTCAAACATAATATAAGTTTAGGAAAAATTTACAAATTTATTAAAATTGTCACAAAATATAAGTTTTTCAATATATTTAAAATACATTTTTCGCAATTATCTATTAATAGACATTTGAATAATTAAAAAAGTAAAAGTAATAATTAAATATAAATAAATTTTACTGAATTAATTTTATGCAAATGTTTTTTGATCTATATTTGCAT
>JAQIWK010001173.1:0-11431 GCA_034695265.1 Dissorhina ornata | reverse complement strand
GTTACACCTCTTGTGTATTCATAAAACAATTCATATAATAATATCATTTAATGTATGAATTGATTTCTAGTTTATTCATACATTTTATAAGTCATAAACCATTTAATATTTATACAAACAATAAAATGTATTTGGATTTTAGGATAAATATTCATTTATTTATCCATTTCATGCTATTTATTCTCAATTCAAAGAAAAAATTAATTGTTTTAAAAACCAATTGAATTCAAAAGTTATTTGTCATTTATATTTTTAAAAAAGTATAAATTTTTATAAAATAACTTTCGGATTAGAAAATGTTTTGATATTTTATTTGTTTGTTTTAAAAAGTTTTTATAGAAAAAAAACAATTTCAATTAAAAATTAGCTATAATTTAGTTGAGATATAATAGATGTTGTGCTCAGCAATCAAGGCTCTGAAGTCCTATTGATATTATTTTCTTTGTTTCAGATATTTATTCACTGATTTAATTGGAAGACACAACTGGAACTCAAGGACAGTCTTCACCATCTCTTCGTAGTCTTTGTTATTACAAAATCACACGAAAAAACTTTTTTATATAAATAATAAATACTTTTCAAACCAAAACGAAAAGTTATATTCAATTCAAAAGTAGAAGAAGAATAATAGGGAAGAAAGCAGAAGAAGAAGAAGAAGAATGCGAAAGAAGACAATGTTAGGACCAAATGTATGGTTAAGTCTATTAATATTACAAATTGGGTTTTGGCAAATAGTGAAAGGTATGTGACATTGAATTGCTTTTACGGCTTTTCTCTCTCTTTTTTATATTTCTTCTTCCACTTCTCTTCTCTGTACCGCAATATTAGGTCAAAGTTTTTTTGCCTTTTATTTTCATTTCATAAAAATATCGGTTTTGAGTTTAACTGTTAGAGAGAGAGAGAGAGAGAGAGAGAGAGAGAGAGAGAGAATAACAAAACCTGTCAAACAAATTGTTAAATTGTACTTGCCACACTTTAACTTTACTACTATTATAACTAAAACAGCATTACAAGCGTTTAACTATCAATATAATTGAATTAACTGTTTTATAATAACTCTTGTCAAATAGTTTAGTTATGAAAGGTTTAGATAATATAATAATATTTATAATTTAATATAATATAATTGTTTACACAATCTTTGCGCTCCAATTATTTTTTTATTTCATTTTTAAAAAACCAAATATTTTCACTTTTTATGGATGTCTCTGACAAATGCAAATCAATTATTGTAATATATTTAGACAAACATATAGCTTAACCTTTCTCAATTAATTATTACATACGTGTAAAAAAATCAATTAAAATTTTTTTAATTAAAAATATATTTAAATAGCATTTCAAATATCTCAAAGACTTTGTATTTGTAAATTGCAAATTCACTTCATAAGCAATTTAAACATTTCCAACTAATATTGTAATTGTTAAACAATAATCATTAAAAATAAACCACTCGTTTATAATTGCATTGACATTAAGTTATTTTAAATACAATTATTGCGTTCATTTGTAATTGTTTTTAACTTTATCTATAATGTAAAGTTTAATTGTAAAATTTTTTAATATAATTTGTTTAAATATATATAAAAAATAATTATTATTAAAATAATTGCTTTCAGAAACTGTAGGTCAGGTGTAAACCAAATGATGGATTTGATTAAAAAAAAAGTCTAATATTTAATATAAATTTCAATATCACGTCAAAAGTTATTTTGAAAATTATTTTAACTTTTCAAAAATTGACATAAAATTTAATCATTTAATCAAATTTGCATTTATTGGCAATATTTTATTGTATAATCAGATTTTTATAGGCTATAACACCAAATATTGATATTTTTATGTGAATATTTAGCCAGGTCTTTGAATTTTAAAGTAATTTTAAAAATAACAAAATTATCTATAAATTTTGTAAATTTACATTTTAAATACATTTCGTTTTTAAAAGCATAAACTTTTTAATTAGACTTTATCAGTATACACATGAATTTTAATTCACAAATTAACTCTGCTCTAAAGTTTACAAATTAAGCTATCTATACAACAAATTCATAAATTAAATATAATAGATTTATTTAATGAAATTAAAAAACTTTGTTTTGTTGGGCGTTGAAAGGCATACCTAATCTGAATGAGACATCACAAGAAGCAGTGCTGGTGTTTGCCGGCGAAGAAGCGTTCATTGACTGTAAAGCACTAAATGTTCAAAACTATACGGTTTTATTCAAGTTTATGGGCGCCGGCATTGACGCCCAGAAAACCGATATCATATCTGCCGGAAATCTTATCATCACAAGTGATACGCGTTTTTCAATTCTTCATCACTCGGGTATACACAATACATACCGTCATTGACTCCAAAAATTGTTTTAAGTTTTATTTAAATGATTACATTTCCCTCTGTAGAGCACGATGTATGGGTGTTAAACATTAAAAAGACCAAGATTACTGATTCGGGCATTTATATTTGCGAAACTAATTCAACTCCTAAACAACAAATCGCTAGACTTTTAACGGTAATTGACTCGGAGTCAAGCGATACGAGTGACAAAACTGGTACTATTTTATCGGATGTGAACCACAATTACACCGAATGTTGTATCGACGAAGAAGTTCCAGAAGAATGTCATTCGTTTTGTTTGATGAGCGGTATAGTGAACAACGAGATTCCTCATCCAGCAATGCGATCATGTCTACCACATTTGCCGAGTATAACAAAGTGTCTGAATGGCGGCCGAAATAACATGCAATGCTGTCAGCGACAGAATATTCCTAAACCTTGTGATGGGGTTTGTGTCGGAAATTTCACATTAAGTACAGTCAGTGATCACTATACGTGTATGGATTACGCGGCACCTGTGCTCGCTTGCATCGCCGAAGGCATTCAAACACTTCCGCCACAACCGCTCGACGTTTTCATTGAACCAATTTCTACCGAAGAATTGAAGATTAAGTGGTTTAAGTCAGAGAATCCGTCGGACGCTAAAACAGATTCATATCAAATAAATGTCACACAATTGCATACATTTGACGATTTAATGGATAACAAAAAAATTAATAACTTAAGCATGAAAGACAACTCCCGACCTGTAAATAACACACAAATGTCTTTTATAGTCAATGGATCGATGAATGAATACATTATTAAAGATTTGAAACGTTTTACAATGTATGAGATTCAGATGATGGCTGTGAATAAAATTGGCAATAGTTTACCAACTGATCCAATTCGAGCGCTCACATTATCACCAGAATCTGATTCACCAAAAATTCCAAAGTCTACCAAAAATGATCCAAAACTTCCCAATATTAGGAAGTGTTGCGAAGACAATGGTGTGGTTTTAGATCGATGTTTAAACACATTATGTGATCCAACAAAAGTAGAAATGGCCAGTTTGTCTGATTTAATGATCTGTGCCCCTTGGTATGTACAACTATAGTAAAGTTTGATTAGCTTACCTTGATAAGTTGAATGCCTAACATAAAATGTATACTACAATAGGGCTAACGTTACGTTCAAATGCATGGCTATGGATGCAAATGAAGAAGGATTTACTGATCACTCAAATTGTTGCGAACAAAGAGGTGTCTCTCCTGTTTGTATGTCTCTATGCAAAGGAAATGTCAAAAGAATTGGTAAGAAATTACATTTAAAAACATCAAATAAATAGACTCTAATCTAAATTAATTAATTTTAGACTTTCGCCACTTTGTATGCTTGGATCACATGTCGGTTAGTATTTTAAAACTAGTTTTAAAACTAATAATTATTAAAACAAAATACCATTTTTCATTGAAGACATACACCAACTGTATTCTATCGCATCATAAAGTGCTTACGAGTGAACCGCAAGAGTTTCGTGTTAGTCATGTGCACCACAACTGGGCTATAGTTAAGTGGAAAGCGCCCAAGAAGTTAGCCCATACAGTGACCAAGTATTACGTGCACGTCAGAGAAACAGCTAGTGAATCGCCAAACATATATCAAGTTGATATCAGTTCCCGTTCGCCTCATCTGATTGACAATTTAAAGCCAGGCTATCGTTACGAAGCGTTTGTATCGGCAGTCAATGAGTACGGTGTCAGTGAAGGCTCACAACGAGTCATATTCTCTACGCCAAGAATCGCGACACCAGATGAACGAGAATTAGAAGAAACACACTTTGGATACAATGAGACGGCCTGTTGTGTGAGGGCAGCCCTACCTAAAAAGTGTATGCCGTTGTGTTCATACAAAGTCAAAGTGGCCGACGTCTTCAACCTATCGTCTAATTGTGTAAATTCATTGTCAACTCTAGTCAGATGTGGAACGGGTGGCAGAAATCACGTGCCCTGTTGTAGAAGACGAGATGTTAGTGCCGATTGTCTCAATGTTTGTGCCGGTATTGTCGACACTTCGTCGTTAGTAGTGGCCACTCGTTGTTCCCAACATTTCGGCAAAATCTTGCAGTGCATGGAAGAGGGCTCTGATATATTGCCCGGAATGCCCATTGGATTACACGCCACTGTAGTCACTAAAAACAGTATTCACTTACAGTGGAAGCCAGCTTTGGAAGATGTATCCGCCTCTCACATCACATATCAAGTCCGATACGGAAAGACAGATAACTCTATTCCTCTGCATCCGTTAGATCACACAAATAGCCAAAACTCGACAAAAACCAAAGCCATTATTGACGGACTCGACGCCAATAGTCATTACAGTATTTATATCACTGCACACAATATGTATGGCGTATCGCTTCCATCCCTTGTATTGTTGGTGAAGACATTGGATACAAAGGAAGACGACCAGAAGACCACCATTCATGCCAAGTTAGGTCCACCACATTCTATTGAACTCATTCACCAAACCGTTGATACAATCACTTTCAAATGGTTACCACCTCTGTATGTGCCCATTGACTCTGCAATTAACTATATTGTCTACTATAAGGCCATTAACGGAACCGCTGTTTCGTCCTCCCCTTCCAAAGAAAATTGGTTCAGTGTTTATACATCTTATACCACAGTATACCTAACAAATCTAACCTACAATACGGAGTACGCACTGGCCGTCCAATCTTTGTCGGATCGCAACGAAACGAGCACATCATCTGAAATAGTGTTGGTATGGACTGATCCGGCTATACCCACAGCTCTACAAATGCCTTTAATAATACCGGCCGGTCCTATAGTGGAGGGAACTAATATAACGGTCATGTGTATAGCCATGGGTACACCCGTCCCAATAACTTCTCTATTTATTAACGGAATATTGGTTACAAAGCAAGACTCTCGTCATTTAGCCTTCACATTGACTCACGTCAGCCGAAACTTGTCGTCCATTTCGTGTTATGCCGTTAACGGCGAGGGAAAGGACTCGCATTCAGCTCAAAGTTCATTAGATGTTTACGTCAGATGTGAGTCACCTAAACACTAACACTAATTACTAATTATTTATTTAAATTTTTTTTGCTTTATAGTTAAGCCGACAACTGTTGGTAGTCCTACATCGAGTGCGGCACCAATCGGTGGTACGGCGCGACTATTCTGTACAGTTTCGGGCAATGTATGTCTCAATTGTATTGAATTCTTATTAAATTAGTTAATAAATAATTTGTTCAAACAATCACAGCCACAACCTAGGGTGTATTGGTACAAACAAAATAATACAGATATTGTTCAATTGCATCCAAATAACAACATTAACTTCATTACAGTTCCACATTCAGAGGTATCCGCATATAAACTATATATTCATTTATAATTATTTTATGAAATGAAACTAAATTATAAACAAAATTATATTTGTAACTGAATTAGCTGCAAATGACTTACGTTTACACACTTTTAATTAAAACGACCGTACAATCCGATGACGGAAACTATATGTAATTATTATTGTTAGGAAAACTTATATTGCATTTTGAATGACAAGAATATTCTTCACTGTACTACAGGTGCACAACAGAGAATAACTTTGGCAAAGCTGTTACAACACTAACCTTATCGGTGACACCAGATTCAGTTCAGCCCAAGAATGCTACGAGTAAGTGATGGCTTGAATCCAAATTATTAACCCTTTTATTAAATTGATGTTAAATTTGATTAATAGGTTGTTGTATTGAACAACAAGTTAGTGAGGAGTGTCTAAATGTTTGTTCAGTTGATATAGACATTGAAAGGGCGCTATCAAGACCTGAATGTTTTACAGAATTGGATAAATTGATGAGTTGTGCGGCCGGTATGTCTTCAAATTCAAATCTCATTTTTTCATTTAAATATTCAAACCTATGTTTAAATGCATTGACAGATGGAAGCGATCACAGACAATGTTGTCGCAGACGCCAAGTGCCCAATGGATGTCTTCGTTGGTGTGCAGGTCTTCGCGTTAGTATACCATCGCTGTGTATACTATCGTCTTCTCGAGAAATCATCTCTTGCTTCCAAGAGGGCAGAGCTCTACTGCCCGGACCTCCACTTAATGTACGGGTCCAGCAATTTATTGACGACAGCACCGTTCGTATTGAATGGACGCCTCCCGACAAAAATTCACAATTAGTTCAATGGTATCGAGTATTCTGGAGGTATGTCTTGTAAATCAGTTTTGATTGGTCTGCAAAAAAATATTATTTAAAACATTAATTACAATGTGTTTTAATTGGTAGACCCGTTGGCTCTCGCGATCTCATGAGAAATCAAACGGAAGATTCATGGTTTGAACTGAAGAATCTCGATTCGGATAAGATGTATGAGTTTGTGGTCAAGTCTGGCAATCATTACGGTTTAAGTGTATTTACGGATCCACTTGTAGTCAGTTTAAGAGGTCACTACTCTTCAGCCCATTCGACATCATTAGGCAATAAATTATTGAAAGTATTGTTAGGCATAACAGTTGGCATTGTATTGATATTAATGGGTATAACAGGACTTATTTATTACTATAAATACCATTTCATAACCAAAACTAATACCTCGAGAGGCGTTTCATTTGAAAACCCGACGTATCTGAAGGACTCAAATACCATTCAAATCAATGACTCGAGAAGTCATTCCGACACTAATGGCCTACAGATTAACACAGATTTAAGGGCTGAAAGTCATACGTGAGTCCGACTTTTGGTTAACGTTGTTAATAGACAAACAAGTGGTGAACTGACTGTGATTTACAATTAATTCAAATGTTTTTTCAATTGAATTTTGAAAGTCTTGTGAAGACTTTTAGGTTAAAAATGGTTTTGAAATTTTTTTTATAATACCCGTTGAGTAACAAACAGTACTTTTTTGTTATGTGTTAAGACATTTGGAAATATAACTATAATTACATTTAATTAAATAATTCAATTAAGAGTTATTCAAATTGATTTGAATGCTGTATTTAATTTAAAAAACTAATAATAATTTGTAAATATGTTACTAAATAAATATTTTTGTTGATTAATTAAAACAACTCTTACTTTATTTACTATTCAATTAAAAAATTTAAACTAAAAAATCAATCATTAATTTCAAACCAAACTATTGATTGACGTGAAAGTGATTGAGACTCAATAGTCAGTGCAATGAATGTGCAATAAAGTGAGAGATAAACTGTAAGGAAATGCAACTAAAGTTTAACTGTATATTTCAGTGTCGATCACATTGACAGCCAGTGAGAGAGTGGAGTGAATTCACTGAATTCACAATTCAATCAAATGCTTCACAATTTCTAACCAAACCTAACCTTTGATTCAAAACATGCAGTCATTTATGCCTTATTTTTTAGTCAAAAATTTTGACACTATATTTTGACATTTATTTTGAAATAACATTATAATTATTATAATACCAAAAACTTATTACAAATTTAAAGAAATTTATTTTTAAAAATTAAATTTTTAATTAAATGCTTGGAATATTATTTGACTACATTTAGTAAGTGAAGTGATTTACATTAATTATATTATGTATTCTTACAAAATTTATTACTATTATTATAGTCACGAAAATACATGTGTTTTTAATTACATAATATTGTAATTAAATATTCTGTTTGTCTATGATTTGTCGTCACATTAAATGTTAAATTAAATTATAATTTAATATAAATTATATTTTCCAATCGCTTAAAAGCATCAAGTTATAAAATTTATAGTTATGTTGTGTTTGAAAATGACATACTTTTTTGTAACTATTAAATCACTTTATAATTTAAATCAATTAGTTTATAATAATTATTTCATAATTAGGTAATAATAATAAAAAGCAAATATTAAAATAAAACCTAAATCTATTCATTAAAAAAACAAATCAATTATTTTTTTGGTCTCTTTATATAAGTTTGAAATCGTAATACAAATGAATAATTTGTAAAATTATCAAGTAATGAACTAAACATTAGGCAACTCAATGCCTAACATTTTGGTTGCTTTTTCCTGAGCTTCGGCCGCATCTCTAAGGGAGAAGAGATGAGCGCAATCGAGCTCTGTTTGGGCCAATTCTAATGCTTTGTCAAAGTGTTGGATACCATCGGCCAGAAAACCCTTCTGCACCTGAATACTGCCCAACATTTCGTATGCAAACTGACAATTAGGGTCCGCCTCTTTGGCTTTCTCTGTCATTCAATAAATTCATATTTAATACAATTTTCAATTATTTTTAAACACAAATTTCAAATTAAAAAAACAATACCCAATAATTTGACGGCTTTGTCGATATCATTACTAGAATTCAAGTAAAGTATGCCTTTATGTACGTATAGATTGCCATCAAAAGGATCCGTTTCAATAGCTTTAGTAAAATATTCATCAGCTTTACTAAAGTTTCCCCTTTCCATCAGTGCCTGTCATTCAACGCACATTAATACTGATTACTAATTTAATTAATAATACAATTTAAATACAATACCTGAGCGTATAATGAAAACAATTCACTTGAATTGTTGAATCGTTTAATTTCAGTCTCAAAACCTTTAAAAGACATTCAAAAACGAAATTAAAATAACATTTCAATTGATAGGATGTGATTAAAAAACATACCTTTGAGTGAATTATCGACAGCAGATTCGTCACTATATCTGATTCCACATCTGAACTGAACGTATAGTTTTTGAGCGTAAGCCGAAGCAAATGAATCATTTAAATGACAGCAAAGCTCTAAGTCTTGATACGCTTCGTTCACTTTCTCCGAAAGTAAATAAATCTATATTTTTATGATTTGAATTATTATCAGTTTTACAAACCCGTTAACGTAATCAACAAATTGCTTATTAAAGAATGTGTTATACCTGTGCTCTATGCAGATAAATATCGGGATTTTTATCATTCAATTTAATCGCTTTATCAAAGCACTCGAGAGCAGTTGTAAAACTATCTTCGAGACCAATCTCTTGCACTTTAATTGTTCCCAATTTAATCAATGCATTCACTTTAATATCAGTCTCGCAATCGCTTAAACTAATTAGTTTTTCCAACTCTTTTTCACCGCTTTCTATGTTTCCCTTCAATATCTCAATGGTTCCTAAAATACAAATAATTTTCAAAATATATTATAAAAAACATTTCATATAATAAGTAAATAATATTGAATACCATTTAGAAGAAGATATTCGTGTAATGTTTTGTTGGATTCATTTTGTTTGAGTCGAAGAGTTTCCAAATGATTGACAATGTCTTTGGATTCGCAACTCTTGAGTATCGGATCACTAGAATAGGAGTCAAAGTAATGGGATATGAAGTGAGCGGACGGTAGACGAGGAGTGCGAGTCTTGAACAGCGCTTTGGCTTTCAGTTTGCTTTGTTGTCGAAGAATACGATCTGTCATCTGAAGATTGTTATTGTTCTGAAACTGTTCCAGAATACAGACCGCCGTTATGTTAAACAGAGCTACACTTAGATTACCCATTGATTCATACGCTAACCATTCAATTGTATTAATTGTTAATAATTAAGGCAACAAATGAAGTGACAATCAATTTAAACGACACTAACCTTTTGCTCTTCGGATCAATGCCTTAACGTAGCGATTGTTGAGTTGAATGGCTTTATCGCAATCACGGATCACGTCGTCGTACTTCTTAAGCATCTCATAACAAGCGGCTCTGTTTTGATGAAATGTCGACAACTCTTCTAACCGATCGACAGGACACTCGCCGATGGCTTTGGTGTAGCAGTCAATCGCTTCTTCATATTTCAAGTCTTTGAAAAATTTGTTGCCTTTTGTCTTCAGATGTATGGCCCGAACCAATGGATCCTTTAATATAAATTTAATTCACTTATCAATTCAGACATCAAAATGGTTGGTAGAGATCACCATCGATGGTAACAAATGGTTGCTATTACTGACCGATAAATCATTGGTGTCGCCGTCGATGGAAGTCTTGGGTTTAGTTTTGTTGTCACTCTTGTTATCATTTTTGTGGTAATAGTAATAATACAGACAAAGACCGGTTCCCAACACTATAGGCGTTCCGATCATTAAAGCCATTTGAAGCCGCGGTGAGAGACCATTGAATTGACTCGTCTCTGACCCGATGGTTGGCATCGGAAGCAATGGTGGCAATGATATGCCCGAAGACATGGATGGCATTCTGTCGGACATCGCTGTCGTCCGTCAGTCTTAAACCATAATATGAATGAAGAGTTGAAGTGAATGTCCAATAAATGGCATTCAATGCAATGCAATGGTGTTTACAAAACTGTATGCCAAACATGTGATTGCATTCAACGCCAGTGGCGCTCATATTTCAGTCAATCAATTCATAAAGTTTTCAATAACTTTCAACTTTTTAATGTTAAAAAAATGCAGAATTTTTATTGCAAATTTACTATCAATTAATTTATCGCTAAATACAATATTATTAAAACCAAATATAATTTAAATATAATTAATTTTATTAATATATGTTTTATTTTATAGTTTTATATTTTAAATATTCAGTCCAAAATTTTTTGTACAAAATTATAGATAATAATAATATTACATATTTATCACAGATTTTACAATAAAGTTAAAATATTTTACGCTAATACTTTTGATTAATTATTTAATTAATTTAAATATAAAGTAATTAAATGATTGATTGCTTTTATAGAAGTGAATGATTTGAGTATAAAATAAATAAAAATGAATTTTTTTCATAAAAAAAGAAAGTTTTAAAAATTATATAAAAAAGTTTTGCGTTTAAAGAGTCCCATAATCGACAATAATGTGTCCCTCATTATCGTCATCCCTATAGTCGATGACATCTTCATAACGAGGCGGAAGAATAGACAGATTATCGTCAATAACAGCCTCTTCGGCAGTAATTACGTTATCATTAGTTACGGCGAAGGAATCGTCGCTATCGTTATTATTGATGTTATAAAAAGTATTACTTCTTTGACTTGTTTCAAGTTCGGGACAATAGTTTTGGTCATTCAAATCAATTAAAGTAACGACAGTCTGAGTGTCGGTCTCTAATGGCTCTAAA
>JAQIWK010001172.1:0-11434 GCA_034695265.1 Dissorhina ornata | reverse complement strand
AGCAATTTTCCCAAAATCAACGTATTATTGATTATTTCTTACTCTCATTCTCTTACTCTTTTGCTCTTTCGCTCTCTTTCTTTCTCTCTCTCTCACTCACTGTCTCTCTTTCTCTTTCTGTCTCTCCCACTGTCTCTCTATCGCCGCCATCCCTCTGACTGTAGCCCCTGTGCCAGCCCGTCGACCCCCCTTCCCATCTCTGACTCGATTTTCTATTCTTGAAATGAGAAAAGAAATATAAAATTGTTACACAATTTTCAGTATAACTACTATTAATAGCATTACAATAGCAGAGGAAAAAGAGCAGTGCATATGAAAGAGCGCACGAAAAGTATGAAAGTAAGAGCTAAACACTGCTATAATATTCAATAAGTGTTAGACTCGTATATAAGAGAAGGAGACAGAGCTAGTGCTTGTAATTGCCATCAAATGGACAATATATCCAATAATATCGATGATTAATAGAAATTTGTTATACAATACAACAGTTTTTATTCGTAAATACATTTGTAATCTAATTAAGCGCTGATATGTCGGGTCACACAATGTAGAGCTAAACTGCAATTAATTTATTGTGATATCAATATAAATATATAAATATAATTGTAATTAATGTAACATTTGATTCAATCGTCACACAAATTTGCAATTTTCAAACAAACAATTATAATAACAAACAATAATTTTGTCTCTTTATCCATAGATTTAATTAGAGAGTCACATCTTTAATACTCTCATATTTCACATTAAACTTACATTTTATTGATAATATTATTATTATAAATAAAAAATTATATAATTATATAACAAATGATAATTTTATTTCCAAATTATGTCTTGTTTTTCAAAACAAAAAAAAATAATAATTTAATATTTTCAGTGATATATCGCTTTGTAAACTATAAAATTCATTACACTTTTTATTTCTATAAAAACTACTTTTAAATTCAATACTTTATTATGTAATATATTTATATTTAATTGAAATGAAAAAATATAATAATTTTTTTGTTATCGACTTAAAGAACTACAAACTTATTCTTCTAATTAACTAAATCTTATGGTTTTTTCACTAAATTCTTCGCACACTTTAAAAATAAAGTAGTTTTAATTGTTGTCAAAAATATTTCTCATTTGACTGCATATACACAGTGTATAACTATTGTTTTCGTGTTGAATAACATTTTAAATGCAATAATTTTTCCTCTAATTAACTAATTTTCCTGAAAATACATGCTTTTCTATAAAGAAAAAGATATTTTATTCAAAATTTTTTTGTTTTTTGTTGTTTTTTTTTGAAAAGTTTTATATATATTTTATGAGTCACTTCTTTTCACCATTTCTTTTGCACAATTTGTATTGTTTTCAATTTGTGCTCATTTTTCTTTATCCTATTTTGTCTTTCATAATGCCATCAAATATATCTACAAATATCTTCACTATTTCGTTAACAATTTTTTGCCCAAAACAGCAAAACTACAAAACCGACTGATTTGTGCTGTTATGCAAGTTATGTCCACTCATTTTTAAACAATCTCTCTCTCTCTCTCTCTCTCTCTCTCTCTCTCTCTCTCTCTCTCTCTCTCTCTCCTATTATTATTATTTAAAGCCGAAACTCTCTATAATATAAAAATTGCTGTATTTTATAAAAAGCGATTTCTAAAGACGATAAGTTTTTGTTTGTTGAGTTTTGAAAAGAAAGAAAAAATGTTTTAGTCGTGAAGTTTAGCTGGTATTTAGAAATGGCTGACATTTGTTTGATAAGCAATTTAAACAAAATATAAGTACACATAACATAAGTTCCTCATTTGACGAGTCGGCTCTGGGTATTGGATGGGAGCACTCGACGGGATCTCTGGTACTCTATTATACTATTATATTGTGACCACACATTATGACATGACATTTATCCCTCTCCTGTCTATCTAATCATAATTTTATTTTTGAAAATTAAATGTTAAATCTTTTTTTGTGAAACAAACGATAATATTGTTTTTTAAAACAAAGTTTAAGTTACGGTAATTGAAACGAAATAAAAATCTCAACAAATAGTTTTCAACGACAAACAAAAACAAAATATTACCAAAAAAAATAAATTACATTATAATACAACCAAAGACTTTGTTGTTTTAATTAATAAATTAAATTAAATTAATGCTCACTTTTGAAATGAAATACTATGACATTAAGTTTTTTTTATGTTCAATAAATTAAATCGTTGTTAACAACAAACTAAATACAAATATTTCATACAAAAAGTAAAACATTTTTGTTTATAAATTATATATTTAAAAAATGAGTGGAATTTATATTGTCATAAGAAATATTTAGTAAATTATTTATTATTATTTTATTTAACAGTGTAATTTTGTTTGTATTGTAAATTATAACCATTTTCTCTCACTATCTCTCTCGCTGTAAATATACTGTATTTTTAAAAAAGTATATATAAATTGAAATATAAATAATTGAATTGAATTATCTCGTCATTTGCTTTTTTATTATATATATATACAATTGATGCATATATTTTGATAGATTATTAAGTAGTAGTTTATAGTGTAAAGTAGGGTAAAGTGGAGTGAGAATTGGTTGTGTGATGGTGATGGTTGTGCCGGTGCTGTATGCCTATGCCTAACCAATGTGTTACAGTATGTATGCAAATGCCACCTCCAATAGTGGATTATATTACACGCTTGCTTACGATGTGCTCAGGGATGTGATCGATGGGTCTGAGATGAAGTCGGTCTCAATTCGTCCCTATCTTTCATACTTAGACTAGATTTGAAGCCTTAATACTCAACACAATTATATCATATATATACACTGTATATATACCGTTTTTATTGACGTATATATATATCGGTATAAATGGTTGAGTTTTTATTAATAATTTGATAATATTTGGCACTTTTGATCCCAACGTATTTATCAAATTTTTTGGCGTCATTAGAGGCAATGTTGTGTTACTCTCATTAAAAACAATACTCACAACTCATTTAGTGTAGTATTTGTATAGCCAGAGGCTATCATAAAAAAAAAATACATGTAATATACAGAATGAACACCAGAATATAAAATATTATAAAGTGTATAGTACTATATTAGTTGATAGTGACTATACACTGTATACTCACTACCAGTGCCTAAAAAAACTATGATAGTTCTGCCTGTACTCTCTCTCTCTCTCTCTCTCTCTCTCTCTAACGATAATTAAATTCTTTAAATTGATTTAACGTTTTTTTAAATTAATAAATTATTCCTTAATTATTTGTGTTTTTATTTTTTGTTACTTGTTTTTCATTCATAATTTTTATGTCTCTTATTTTTCATTCATTATATAGTAATAGCATTTATAAAAAAGCATTTGAATAATGATTTTGATGAAAATATTAAATAAATTGTAGCAAAATTTGATTAATTTGATTGAGTAGTGCAGTAGGAAAAAGAGTAGCGCACACTGTGTATGAGTTGTGTTTATATAATAAGTATAATTAATATTGTCGAGAGTGGGATCAGTTATGTTCAGACATTGTTAGTCGATGTTTCATAACAGCTTTAGAGCCGTTTTAGTTGACAAAGATATTGACGTTGTATTCAATATTATAAGAGTATATATATAAAAGTCTCGACAATCGGATTGCAATGACTGGCAATCCTAGTGAACATTAATGCCTTATTTAAGTCAAAGTGAAATATATATCCGAAAAGTGTTGTGAAAATGGTATTTGTATTTCTCATGTGATGTTAGCTCTCAGTCTAATTATATCACAGTTGGTAGTGATGTGCCTAACATTGTCTACCAGTAGTTGAGTGTAGCATCGCATGGATGCTCAACCATGCAGTCTCTCTCTGCCATACACTATACGTTATATTCAGTACACTATATACACTCTAAGGCATACATCAACTCAAGTGAGAGCTTTACTCTCAAATCAAGAGAAGAGATATTTGTTTGAATGGCTATATAAGCAGAGGTAAGAGAGATAAACAGCACTCTTTACTCTTAATGAAGGTAATACTCCTGAGAGGATCATCGCATCCAATCAAACACACATCCAATACATCCAAACATACACTACTTGTTGCGCTCACATCTTATACACTGTTTATATTTACTCAACACAACCATCACATCCACTAAGATCTTCATTCATTTGATTGCAATTTTGTTTGCTTTTTCATTGCATTTCAACTTAAATATCCCAACTTTACAAACACTTACTGTATATTTAGTCCTAATGACCAATAATACCAATAATGCTTTAATGTCCACTAATGCCACTCTAATGCCGATTATTGTTTTGGCTCTAATATAATACACTTAACACTGGTTTCTACAAAACTCACCATTTCTTACAGCGTTTCAGACATTTTTCAAAAATTGTTATTATATCATATCAAATGGTAATGAGTTTGACTACATATTTAGTGCTAATTGATTGACCGATTGATGTCCCAAGAAGTATAGTATGTTTTTGAATGCGGGCGAAGAGATAATCATACAATTGGTATATTGATTGTGAACAATACAATGCACTGGTTGTGTATATCATATACTATGTATGTGATGGCAGTGTGTGGTGTTGTCTCTGGAGACACCATTTCTATCTATCTCTCAGTCGAGCGAACCCTTTCCTTTGCAGTTGTTTTCTGTTTTGCTTTCCGTATATTTCTTTCTCGACTTTGATTTATGACTTAGATTTACGACTTTTTTGTTGTGCAGGACAGTCGTTGCAGTCATTTATGCTTTTCAAACCATTTTCATAAACCATATAAAACTTTATATGCGATATATATAAAGTCGAAAGTTTGTGTATGTGTGTAGGCATATAGAGAGTGGCAAACTATTGGTACGATTGTATGGTTGTCTGTATGTATGGTATAGTATAGGGAAGAAATGCCCGAAGCGTTCGGTGTTTTGATAAGTTATGTGCTTTGAGTGTTGGTGTTGTTGTATATGTGTTGGTTGTATGTATGTATATATGTATAATGGGCTCTGAATTGGGGCTGTATTTACAAAGACTGGTAAACGAAACAGTGATAATCGAGTTTTGAGCGAACATTATCTTAATTGCTTAATAAAAAATTTAGATATACTCTCACATAACGGACAGACAATTAATTTGACAGTTGTGTCTGAAATTGACTTATACTCTCAATTAACTATCGCTTTAAACACTGTCTGCTATTTTTCATTTCTCTTAAGTACAGGCAATAAAATTTAATGCTTTTATTAATAAATAAACAATTTATAGAAATTATGTTAAAAAACTAAGTCATAAATTATAAACAAATAGCGAAACGCACACAACATTTAGCGTAAAGTTATTTTAAATAAGAAAACAATTTAACACAAAAAAAAATTACTCTTAAATATTAATATATTGTATTTATATGGAAATGATTGCACAGATTCTGGTATTTGTTTTTAATTAAACAAATACTTTTCACAAATCGGTGTTGTTGTCAGTTGTGTCTAATTTATGCTCAACTCATAGGGTGCTAATTACCGCATCTAATCCTATTCACTATCAAACCACGTCTACCACTTCACGTCTCTCTCATTTATTTAACCGTCATTTGCACCAAACGTCCAAATCTTACTATTTTTCTCTACATATTCTACCCAACCCTTACTTTATTCTCTCTCTCTCTCTCTCTCTCTCTCTTTTTTTCTTTCTTTCTTTCTTTCTCTCTCTCTCTGTATTTCTGTTTATAGTATATTCTGTATTAATATATAAATGTGTTTCGTTTGGGTCTTTTGATTTGATTTTAATTTCAAAGTTTGAATGTCTGACTGACATGACTGTCGGTCATGTGTTGGCCATTCAAGCCATTGCTGCTATAGTTGGGATGTGTGGTGTGTTTTGTGTGTGACTGTAATCAAAAGCAAATGATGTGTTTGGTATCAGAGCTGAACCGGTTGTGCGAAGAAGTGGAGAAAAAAAGCAACAAAAAAAGTGAAGTTCACTTGAATTGGAATAGGAATGAAATAAAAGGCATATTATTTGTTGAGTAGTATAAGAATAAGTTATAATCAATTTGATATTATATGCATTATATCCTGAAAGAAATGCATTTTTCCCATGAGAGACGACACCGCCATATAATACTGGCTTTACTACACAACACTATACTTAATCGCATTCACATTCGTATGTAATGTCTATCCGAGTAGAACGAGTAGAGCCAACACCACATTCAGCCGTACGTTCACCTCATGCCTAATGTCTAACTCTTAGCTCCAGAAATGGCCAAATCATTAAATATATATATACTTATAGACAGTATTATGTAATTTAGAGCTCATCCGACTTTTTTTAAATTTCATGTTTCAATGTCGAGTCATTTTAATCATATTTTTTCGGTTGGCTTTCGATAATATTCTTTGGGTTCTTAGCCTCGAAATAGTAGTTCAAAAATAATTGTCTTTCCATTCAAACGCTGCCAAAAAGCGTTGTATTTGTGAACGGTTTGATTTTTTTTTTTGGGTGACACAGCTATACAGGACATACCTCCCACCCATAAGTCATTAATATCAATCGGTTATACTGCCTGCTGCTCACTGTTGGGACTGTTAGGACTGTCCAAATGCTATACTAACGTACGGCATATTTTTATGCCAATGTCTGGTATATGCCATAAGTTTGTCGACTGACATATGCATTATTAAATGAAAGCATTTGATGCATATATCCTTGAGTTTGGGCACAAATATTGCTTATATTGGTTACTAGTATTGGTTATGTTTTGCAGGACTTTCCCAGAACTCAATACTCGGCCACAGAATTGAAATAAAAACATTTCACACATTTATGTGCTTTGACTCAAAACAAATACAAATATAGCTAATGTAATGTTAGAAAGAGTTGACACAATCTACCAACAAATGGTTATTTGAATGTTGTGTTATATATTGGATGTGAATATTTAATTGAAAATGGTTTGCATCTGTTTTCGCATATTTATTGGCAAATTGTCTTCATATGAATGGCTTTAGTTTAGTTGTGTTTTATAGCAAAATAATCAGTCTTTACGTTAATATTACTTACAAAGACCTATCGATGCGATGCTCTTTGATATAACATTTCAGTTTTCCCTTGCGATAAGAGCACCGGCAATACCAACGAGAGAGAGAGAGAGAGATGGGTAGGAAGAGGGAGAGAGTGAGTGAATGAGAAGGACAGGAGGACAGTGTTGGTAATAAATGGAGTTGGAGTAGTGGAGTACATGATTGCTTGAGTAAGCTTGCGTGTCACCGGCGCCATACTGACCATCTCTGAGACTCCCAAATCACAGATCGCACACAACACACGGCTCTACGGTCTCTAACATTAGCGATACATTTAGTCGAGTTAGTCGTGTATATACTGAATATATATTCTGTATATACTGTACATATACTGTATATATACATTCAGTCCAAATATATGCAATAGTGGTTCGCAAAACTCAAACAAACTCTAAAAACTCACTCAACTATTATTCTCGACTCAATCTTCGGGGGATTAATGCATAACAAAAGCAAAACTAAAATTTTCTACTTTATATCACTTTAAATGCATTTATAATCTCATACTTTATATTCTTATCATTCTCTTCGTGTAAATCAAAACTTGATTTTCATTGCAATAAAAAAATGTTTTTGTTTTTTGTTACAGAATTCATAACAAAATAGCGAAAATTGATATTTGGGCTCAAAAAAGCAAACAAACAAAACATGTAACACAACATAAGATATGGACAGAGATTAAGTACTAATGAAAAGCTCATACAATGTGTTTAATTGTAACGATAAGAGCCAATAACACGTGGTTGTGGTGGAGAAACACCGGTCGACATAAATGGCATAAATTACCAAACATTACACTCGAGGTATTGAATAACAGATAACTTATTATATTTAATATATGACATAGTTTGCTATGAATGAACATTTGTATGTGTAGTTTATATGGTATGTAAGCGTAAGTGTATGAGTGGTATGCGATGTGTGATGCTATCCATCCCTATAAGCGTGGGATGACTGATGTGAAGAGTCTGACCAAAAGGCACATTAAATAAATGGCTCGCAATTTATTTTGTCAAAAAAACATTGAAAGCACACAATCTTTTGGCAGTAGAGACAGCATTGCCTTTATATTACTATTGCTATTATATTGCAAACAATTAGATTAAGTCCATGTTGTGATGACACGCAAGTCATCACTAGTTTTGTGGCACACTTGCCATCACATGTAAGTGATGCGACTACCAGTGCTAACCATTACATAGGTGTCCGGTTATGCGGTACTTATGTATCATTTATTGCATTGATTATTGGCATATATTACCAATAAATAAAACTAAACTCTAGTTCAATGTCTGAATGAGAGACCAAAAAAATGGCTGAATTCATACGTTTTTTAGATAAAGTTTGCCATCATTTGAAGAATGTAGTGATGGTATTGATAGCTGCGGGCCTTTCATGAGTTGGTTGTAGCGCTTCAACCAAAAAGCTGTCACTTTTTGTGAATAACTATTGGTTCCCGAAATGATTGATTACCCAATGCCTCGCTATGACGTCACCTATATATCTCGGGTAATACAGGGCGGGCAGCAATGGGAGCGCTGGCAACACTGGCAGCTCAGCCAACACTGCCAGCACTGGTAGAGAGAGTGCTGCCGGTTATGGCAGAAAAAGAACAGAAGAGTGTGTTTTGTTACCAAAAATGAATCAAAGAATATAACAGCGAATGAGAGAACACTTAAAGCATAGCATTATTTAGTGAATAAAAAATTAGAGACAAAACACAACACAACAGCACCCGTACTATAGAGTGGTAGAGCATAGGGACAGAGATGGGGAGAGGGATGGTTGTACGCTCGGAGTCCAGTAATTGCCTTTTAATTGCTTCGACCTTGTTTTGTGTGCTGCCTATTGCTTATTCTGTCTATTCTGGTCGTACTGTGCCGGTGCTGCTTCACTGCAGTCACTCGTTTGATATGTGAACATCAAAGACACCCAACCATACCATTAGACCATCACAACTGATACAATAAAAGCGAAAGCCATAGCCATAGTGATAGTGGGCTGACAGTAGTGTCGGTGCTGTAGTACTCTGTATATACTGTATATGTATGTATTCGGTTCTGTTGTGTTGTATTCTATCTCTTCTTCTTTTTTAGTCAACTCTTCATTCTTTATACTCATATCAGGGCTGATATACTGTACCACAAAATGCAATGCAATGTGTGATCAATAAAAAAATAGCAACTCTGATACGATAGCTATGGTATAGTATGGCATAGTATAGCTTGGTATGTGTGCCCCTAAAAATATTCTTTGAGCAAATGCAGCTGTCAAGTGATGTTTCTTTGTGCCTCCAAATGATGAATGACTGCATGACTAGAAGCACAGCATTACACTACCAATGCTGCACTTATAGCACAGACCAATACACACTCACTCACACACACACACACACATGCATTCATATTCACATAGATTCTGAGCGTACATTCACTCAACATTGAGTTATAGTTAAACTTTTTTGGCTATACTTTTACTATACATAACATCATAGATCGCTAACATCACATCAAAAACACTGACCGTCACATCTAATACATGAATACCATTTTTCTTAGTCTTCTAGTTGTCTCATCTGTCTGTCTTCCCTGCTATCTCTCTCTCTCTCTCTCTCTCTCTCTCTCTCTCTCTCTCTCTCTCTCTCTCTTATCCTTATTTTTGTGTGTAGTTTTTGTTTTTTGCTGTTTGGCTGCCATGAGAGTCGAACATGCATTGCATCACATATACTTGTGCGGCACGAAAGTTAGTAATTAATGCTTTTGATGACAGCAAAGCTTGTTTTGGCAATACAGGTGCCATATATTTCAATGTAATTAACAGCACATCTCTGCTCACAATCTCAATGCAAATGCAATCTCTCTCTCTCTCTCTCTCTTAATGTTTGCATTTATTTTATTATACTTTTAAATCAATTGTTTGCTGCCCCGAGAGCTCCACTTTAAAATGAGTCCAATGGGACACAACTGACCACTAATCACCTGTACCCACACTTTTGCCACTTTGAAAACCACTAAAAGTTTGCCATCATTTCAAAGAATTCAATACTCTATTCATTATATTGTTTGCAATAAATCATACGAATAGAGGAAACCATAAAATTGAAGTCAATATTAAATATTTGTTGTGAAGAACCTTTGAATTACTATTTGAATGCATATATTATTTATATATTTTGATGTAAAAGATAATTATTATTTGAATTTGAAAAGAATTTAATTTTAATGAAATGGAGGCCAAAAGTTATGGTTATTTAATTGTTTGAATAGTTTTATACATAAATTTATATATAAATTATTTTTTATTTTTATTTCATTTATAATTCCAACACCAAATCAATGGCTTATAAATGCTTTTAAATAACGCTTTTTTCTAGTCTTTAGATCTGATATGAGGGATGACTTGAAAATATTTAAATCACTTTTTATCAAGAGTTAAGTCGAGAAAGAGCTGACTCTTATCGTGAATAAAGTAAGGAAAAAAAGTTTGACATCAAAGTTGGTTCTGAATTGAATGCAAAGCCATGATTTGCATATTTGTTATATAAGAGTGAATGCGTCCCACAATTCATTTGAATTTAAAATGAAAGTATGGATTACATGTCAATTGCATATTCAGGTGAATTGAGTAGAGCTATAGCTATAGCTGTCGGGCATTTGCGCACTCGATTGTAGTCAACGATTTGAAAAAGTATTATAAAGTATTATATTATCGTTTGATTCGTTTCATTAACATAAGGCATCAAAAGAGCCAAAACTTTCTTCAACTTTTAACTCAAACCTAATGTTTAGCGACTCGAGTGTGTAATTCACTGCAAGTTTGACTCGATGTCTAATGCTATGGTAAGACATGCTTTTAAATGCATTCAAAAGCAATGTCACTAATTGCTGTCTCAGGAGGACAGTAAGCATCAACAGCATTGTATGACTGTGTCCTCCCGTGTCTTATCCTTAATGCGATTTCTAATTTGGTGACGACTTAGCACTGCCTGTAAATTTGCCTTTTGAACGATCGGCACATCTATACGACTCTACGACTACGAACACCCACTCAATACATACAATGCATGTGAAATTCACAGAGCGATCCTCACTAACATTATCGCTAAGAAATTATAACATCAGTTCAATTGAACCTAAATTCGAGCCAAACATCTCTCGACTCATTCACATCGGACCCAAACCCTGCATTTGCTTCACTTCCTAACAGCTCCACCACTATAGACCAATCCATTTGATGATTGATGTCTTCCTATACATTTGATCTACAATTCCAACATCAGCTTTCTCTCTCTCTCTCTCTCTCTTTATTTGTGTTATTCTCTATTCATTTTCTATTGCTTTTATTTTTGCGAAAAACTTT
>JAQIWK010001171.1:0-11436 GCA_034695265.1 Dissorhina ornata | reverse complement strand
GTAATTGTAATTGTAATTGTAATTGTAATTGTAATTGTAATTGTAATTGTAATTGTAATTGTAATTGTAATTGTAATAATTGTAAAGATATTGGTTACTAATAAAAATTATATTTAAAATAAAATTTAATACAAAGTTTATTATAGTTTACTTAATATTATTTTATAAGAATAAAAAATTAATTATAAAAATTTAATGATTAGATCATTTAAGATAATTTGTATTAGTAATTATATAAGATTTATAATTTAAAGTACTAATTAGTAGTAATACCATATTTGGAAATACATTTTAGTGAAATAGACTGGATCAGTTTTAATATTGATACCATATTTAACCATAACAAGTAAAGTAAGTACAAAACGGACTTACGGTACAATTATTAAGTTCATTGAGTACAAGTATATGTTGGGATATACTAAATATCCCCACACTTGGCCCACATGGGTCGGGGTATTTGAGTTCGACACCAAAGCCAACATAACCCTACAGAGAAACAAACTAAACTTAACATTAAAATAAAGTTTAGTTAGTTTTACTTTTCTGAAAGGTTAAGTTAATCTATTGTTGAGCTTGGATACCACCAAAATGTTTTAGTACATCCCGTATATTTGTAACTTGTATTACTCATAATATGCTGTAAATGTCTATTTAATTATAAGTACAAACTTGTGCTTTATAGCACAGATATTAATAAATTAATTTATGTTTTATTATCAAATACTAAATATTGAATAAATCCATTTATCTAAACACACTTTACAATTATCATATGACTGTACTGTTAGTTATCAAAAGTTTTTATATTATATATAAACATTTTATTCCGAATTAATATTACAGTTATAGTTTTAAAAATTAATTTAACTTGGTTGTTTTAAATTAAATTCAAGTAATTTTTATTATTTTTTAAAATGAGCGATAGAAATAATAACCAGGATCAATTATTAGACTCTAAAGTAGATAGAACTAAACTAGTGAGGGGAGAAACACCCGATTATATTAATACCAAATGTTTTCAATTATGTCAACACTATTTGGGAGGCGTTTGGCTTCGGGTGACCATCGATGACATCCAAGTTAAGAGATTAAGCGGTGGTCTCACCAATCAATTGTATTATTGCGCTATCAATGATGGACACCAACAAAATGAAAATAACAATAATGTACCCCAAGAAGTGGCCATTAGATTGTATCAAGATAAACATTTTAATAATACAGATCACAAAGGTAATGAAAGGTTAACCGATTTAATTATCGCTCTTTTAATGTCTCAAAAAGGTTTGGGACCTAAAATATACGGTCTCTTTGAAGGTGGACAGATACAGAAGTATTATAAAGTAATTATTATATTAAATACTAAAATACTTTTTAATTTTTTAAAATTTATAATTAATTTATTTATGTCATTATAGCACCAACAATTTCGTGTGGATCAGCAAAAGGATCCACAATTAGTGCGAGAGTTGGCCCAAAAGATGGCCGCAATTCATGCCCAAGAAGTGCCGATTAAGAAGAACTCTCATTGGATTTTCAAATATTTTGACCAGTATTTTAGTGAAGCAAATGAAAGGTTTGATTTGAAGACACTGTACTCGGAGTGTCAGTGCCAGACATTTTTGTCCCACGACTTACAACACGAGTTGGATTGGCTGAAGAAGGCTATGGTGACCACCGACTCGCCCGTCACCTTCACTCACGTCGACTTTCGCGGCTCTAATGTT
Organism: Dissorhina ornata; assembly: GCA_034695265.1. Classification (NCBI taxonomy): domain Eukaryota; kingdom Metazoa; phylum Arthropoda; class Arachnida; order Sarcoptiformes; family Oppiidae; genus Dissorhina; species Dissorhina ornata. The sequence continues at coordinate 9,712 of JAQIWK010001171.1, read as the reverse complement.
ATGGTCACCGAAACTGATAGCATAGTTTTGTGTGACTTTGAGTACTCGTGTTATGATTACCGTGGCTATGACCTGGGTACTTTGTTTTGGGAGTGGGGTCGTACCCCATTCAATAGTCAACACCATACAGTTTATGTCGATGATAATCAAATCATACCATTCATTGACAGTTATATTGAAGAGTCGGTCAAATTGTTGGGCAAAGAGTGGACAACTGATCCCCGAAATAGTGTCCAACATATACTAAATGAGACCAAAATGTTTTCATTGGTCGCCTCAATGTTTATCATCTTATTTTTGTTAAGACTTAATGAACCCCTTTTAGGTGAACAAACATTTGATAAGAAAAAATTAATGGTTTGTATTATTATTTTTTTAATAAATTTTTTTAATTTATAATTTTAATTAATTTGTTGTATTTTTTTTAAAATTTAATAGATTCCTTGTGAAAATCAATACAAAAAGTATTTTGATATTAAAAACAAATTAATTGAAGAAAATATTATACCTAAAGAGCTATTAAATTAAACAAGCACATTTAACATAATCAACTATCTAAAGTATAAGTTTGAATATATTTTGTTGATTAATTTTGTTACATTCAAGATATAATGTAAATTGTTGATAAAGTAAAACAATATATTAAATACAATATTAATAATTTTTGAAATTCAATAAACTATTAAAAATATTTTTCAAAATCTATTCTGTTTTTATTTTACAATAAAAATAAATGATCTTGCTGATATACATTTTTAATTGTAATAAACTTAATTTTTAAAAAACAATGTCCATAATAACATTGTCTATTTGTAACAGTAATTTAAGTAAAGCTGATTTATAGTACAATTATTATTCTATATTTTTATTATATGATATCAATTATATTACTAATAATATTATGCAAGTTTTGATTTAGAAAATTTTAATAAGGTTTTTAATTGTATATACCTAGTAACTCAGATAAAATAAATTATCAACTTGTACTAAAATAATTAATTGTGAATAAATATACTTATCTAAACCCACTTTACAAGGATCATATGACTGAACTTGGTTATCAAAAGTTTTTAGATGGTATTTAAACATTTTACTTTGAAGTAATACAATTAGTTTTATTTTAATTAAATGATTATTTTTAATTTAACTTTTATCAATTAAAGTAATTGCAAGAGTTTGTATAAATAAAATGAGCGACCAAAATAATAACCAGGATAAATTATTAGATGATGAACCTAAAATAGATAAGACTAAACTAGTGAGAGGAGAAACACACCTTTCTATTAATAATCAATGTTTTCAATTATGTCAACACTATTTGGGAGGCGTTTGGCTTCAGGTGACCATCGATGACATCCAAGTTAAGAGATTAAGCGGTGGTCTAACCAATCAATTGTATTATTGCGCTATCAATGATGGACACCAACAAAATGATGATAATAGTGTACCCCAAGAAGTGGCCATTAGATTGTATCAAGATAAACATTTTAATAATACGGATAATGAGGGCAAAGAAAGGTTAACCGATGTTATAATTGCTCAGTTAATGTCCCAAAAGGGTTTGGGACCTAAAATATACGGACTCTTTGAGGGTGGACAGATACAGAAGTATTATAAAGTAATTAATTGAATATTAATACACTTTTTAGTTGTAATAAAACCTATAATTGATTTATTTATGTCATTACCCAATAGCACGAACAATTTCGTGTGGATCAGCAAAAGGATCCACAAATAGTCCGAGAATTGGCCCAAAAGATGGCCGCAATTCACGCCCAAGAAGTGCCGATTAAGAAGAACTCTCATTGGATTAACAAATACTTTGACCAGTTTTTCAGGGAAGCAAATGAAAGGTTTGATTTGAAAACATTGTATAATGAGTGTCAGTGCCAGACATTTTTGTCCCACGACTTACATCACGAGTTGGATTGGCTGAAGAAGGCAATGGTGACCACCGACTCGCCCGTCACCTTCACTCACGTCGACTTTCGCGGCTCTAATGTTATGGTCACCAAAACTGATGGCATAGTTTTGTGTGACTTTGAGTACTCGTGTTATGATTACCGTGGCTATGACCTGGGCACTTTGTTTTGGGAGTGGGGCCGTAGTTATGGCCAACACCATACACTCTATGCCGATGATAATCAAATCATACCATTCATTGAATGTTATATTGAAGAGTCAGTCAAATTGTTGGGCAAAGAGTGGGCAACTGATCCCCGAAATAGTGTCCAACATATACTAAATGAGACCAAAATGTTTTCATTGGTTGCGGCGATGTTTATCATCTTATTTATGCTACGGCTTAATGAAACCCTTTTTGGTGACCAACCATTTGATAAGAAAAATATAATGGTTTGTATTATTAGTTTTATTTAATTTATTAATTTGTATTTTTAATTAATTTTTTGTTTTTTAATTATTTTATAGCCTTCAACTGAAAATTTATATAAAAATTATTTTAAAATAAAAAATAAATTTATTGATGACAACACTATACCCAATAAATTATTGTACTAAACAACCTTATTTAGCAAACTAAACAAGCTAAAATAGCAACTTAAATATTGCATAGTAGATTTTGTAACAGAAAGTTGATTTAAATTATTAATAAAATAATTTTAAAACAAAATTTATATGTGGATAATTTATTAAACTAATATAATTTTTTAACCTAGTGTTTTACAATTAAAATTAAATCATCTTGCTACTACATATAAATGTATTGTTTGAAAACATAATCGTTACATGGCCATGATGATTTTAAAAATATCAAGTCTATAATCTATATAACATTTGTAAAACTGACTTTTTTGGCACAATATATTTGTATTAAATATTTTACTTATATTATAAAATAAAACACCAAATATATAAAATTATTTTATTTTATTATAAATAAAGCATAATTTAATTAATACATTATAATGAATAAATTTAATTTTAAAAAATTTTGAAATATAATTAAAAATTTATCATAATTTAAAACTTGTAATTGGATAGTTTAGTTAACAGCTTGATTAGCAGGTGGTAATTGGACACCAGTCTTGGGTGGACGGACACCTGTGCCGTCAGCCTTAGACAAGGCGTTTGCCGATGAATTGCTAAAAGCACGGGCGGCGGCGTTGGCCAGACCTTTGTGATCGGCTTTGGAGCCCGACTTGGAGATGGATCCGGAGCCGGCATCGCTGGACGCGTTGGACTGCGAATCGTTTTCGGCGTCGGCGGTCGAGTCGGCCTGAGATTTGACTTCTTCGGCGGGTTCTGATTGCTGTTGTTGTTGGGGCGACGGGGCTGACCAAACACCGGTGGCCACGAGGCTCAAAGCTAACACTAAAACCAATTTCATTTTAATTTTGGTTTAGTTTAAAAATTTTAATGTGTTTGTGACCAATATGTTAGCTCAACTAAATGGTGGCACTCAAATGCTTATGAATAAGTTAACTATTTTTTGTTAAATAATATTTAATTACTATTTTAAAGTTTAATTAATTATTTTTTTTTGCAAATATGTTTTGAAGACATATTTGTTAATATAAATCAGATACATGTCCTCATTGGACAATATGTTTAAATTGCAATCATTTACGCCAAACCAATAATATAATATAATATTATTACTTGTAATGTGTTGCAAGTTTTAATTTAATAATTATAAAAAGGTACCCAATGTACCTAGTAACTCAGCTTAAATAATTTATTAGCTTTTAATCAAATAAATAGTTGTAAATAAATCCATTTATCTAAACACACTTTACATTATCATATGACTGTACTCTTAGTTATCAAAAGTTTTCATATGGTATTTAAACATTTCATTTTGAGTTAACTAATTAATACATTTTAAGTTTAATTTTAATTAATTTTAAAATAAAAGTTTTTTAATATAAAAATGAGCAACCAAATTAATAATCAGGATAAAATATTAGATGATGAACATAAAATAGATAGGACTAAACTAGTGAGGGGTGAAACCCCCCAATCTATTAATAATAAATGTTTTCAATTATGTCAACAATATTTAGGAGGCGTATGGCTTCAGGTGACCATCGATGACATCAAAGTTAAGAGATTAAGCGGTGGTTTAACCAATCAATTGTATTATTGTGCTATCAATGATGGACACCAACAAAAAGATGGTAACAATATTATACCCCAAGAAGTGGCCATTAGACTGTATCAAGATAAACATTTCAATAATACCGATCACGAGGGCAACGAAAGATTAACCGATTTAATCATTGCTCACCTAATGTCTCAAAAAGGTTTGGGACCTAAAATATATGGCCTTTTTGAAAATGGACAGATACAGAAGTATTACAAAGTAATATAATATTTTAAAATTTAGTTTTTAATTTAATTAATTGTAAATTTTTATTTTATTTGAACCATAAAACAATAGCATATACAATTTCGTTTGGACCAACAAAAGAATCCACAATTAGCCCGAGAGTTGGCTCAAAAGATGGCCGCAATTCATGCCCAAGAAGTGCCGATTAAGAAGAACTCTCATTGGATTTTCAAATACTTTGACCAGTTTTTTAGTGAAGCAAATGAAAGGTTTGATTTGAAAACACTGTATAATGAGTGTCAGTGCCAGACATTTTTGTCCCACGACTTACAACACGAGTTGGATTGGCTGAAGAAGGCTATGGTGACCACCGACTCGCCCGTCACCTTCACTCACGTCGACTTTCGCGGCTCTAATATTATGGTCACCGAAACTGATGGCATAGTTTTGTGTGACTTTGAGTACTCTTGCTATGATTACCGTGGCTATGACCTGGGCACTTTGTTTTGTGAATGGGGCCGTAGTCATGGTCAACCTCATACCAAATACGTTGATGATTATGAAATCATACCATTCATTGAGTGTTATATTGAAGAGTCGGTCAAATTGTTGGGCAAAGAGTGGACAACTGATCCCAGAAATACTGTCCAACATATACTGATTGAGACAAAAGTGTTTCTATTGGTTGCGACAATGTTTGTCATTGTATTTTTTGTTAGGGCTAATGAATCACTTACTGGTGAACCATTTGATAAGAAAAAAACAATTGTAAGTATAATTAGTTTTAATTAATAATTTGTATTATTCTTTAATTAATTAAATTGTTTTATTATTTTTGTTATTTAATAGCTTTTTTGTGATAATTTATACAAAACTTATTTTAAACTGAAAAATAAGTTAATTGAAGACAACACTATATCCAAAGCTATTTAATTAAGAAAGCACATTTAGCATCATATACAAGCTAAATTATTTACTAGAATATATCATTTTAAATATTAATTAATATATAAATAAAGTTATATATTTTATAATGAATTACATTGTCAAATTTATTTTTATTATAATCTAATGATTTTTACAATCAATATCAAATAACCTTGATACAATATAAATGTATGCATTTTTATGTATTAAAATATTATGTAATAGTTATTACTTTTAAAAAAAACATGTAACCATCAATTTCTAATATAAATTTACTATTTATAAAGTTTTTGCTAAATTTTAAATGTTACTTATATAATTAGTTAATGCTTTAAGTTTTTTGTTTTAAATATTTTATAATTTAATTGCAAACATAATGAGTGGTAAAGTATGGCAAAGAGGAGTAACACCGCCTGATATTCAACAAAAATGTCTTCAATTATGTGCCGATTATTTGGGTGGCGTTTGGCGTCAATTAACGGCCGATGATATTGTTGTCAAAGTGGTGTCGGGAGGTCTGACCAATCAATTATACTATTGCGGTGTCAATGATAGTCATAAGGATTTGTGTATCAATGTACCACAAGAAGTGGTCATCAGATTGTATCAAAACAAACACTTTAATAATTCTGGCCATAAAGACAACGAAAGACTTACCGATACTATCATAGCGTTAATCACATCCCGGCGACAGTTGGGACCCGAAATATACGGTCTATTCAGTGGCGGACAAGTCATGAAATATTATAAGGTTTACTTAGACTTTTAAAAATGATCTAGTTTAAAATAGTAGTTTATTGTATATTTTGTTCCTGGCCATTTTCTTATAGCATAGAAAATTTTCAATTGATGACCAACGGGATCCCGAAATGGTGGCCAAATTAGCCCAAAAGTTAGCTCAAATACATAGCTTGGATGTGCCCTTAAAATTGAACCAAGATTGGATTTTTGAATATTACAATCATTTTTACAATTTGTCAAACAATAGGTTTGATTTAAAACACATGTTTTGTGAATATAATTTACAAACTTTAATGACACATGAATTGCATGAAGAAATACAATGGATAAAAGAGCTTGTTGAAAAAGTCAATTCACCCATCACATTTACTCACAACGATTTAAGCACATCTAATATCATGGTTATTGAAAATACTAATGATTTAGTTATTTGCGATTATGAGTACTCATGTCTGGGATATCGTGGCTATGATTTTGGGACACTGTTTCTTGATTGGCAAAGACCTGATCCACGCGAACCACATATATTTCCCGACGACCTGTCCATTAGACCATTAATTGATGCCTACATTAATGAGTCAATTAAATTAAAAGGCAGTGACTTTTTGGCCGATACTAGAAATACTGTTGAAAGTATTTTAAGGGAAATAAAAGTTTTTACATTAGTTTCATATTTGTTTTATGTCTTGTATTATCTATCGTTTAATGAATGGATGTCTGATTTGCCTTTTGATAAACAAGTTTCAATGGTTTGTATAATATTTAAATAATTATGTTTTGTTTTTAATTATAAATTTTTATTTTTTTTAATTATTTATTTTTTTGTTTGATTCAATAGAAAGGCACTGAAAGTTGGTATAAAAATTTTCACAAACTTAAGCAACAGTTTTGCAATAATAATGAAATATAAAATGTTATTTCAAAAAAACTATTACATTTTAATAAAGTTTTATAATACTTTTAAAATTGTGTTATATTATTTTTAAACACTTTTATATTTCAAAAAAATTTAATTATAGTTAAAACACATAATTATATGTTTAAACAATAATTGTCAATCAAACACACTTATACAATCAAATAAGTTTAGGGTACAAACTTGGGTACAAACAGGGTAATTATTATTATTACCCTGTTTGTACCCAAGTTTGTACCCTGGACTTATTTGATTGTATAAGTGTGTTTGATTGATAATATTTTTTAATGACACTAATGCACTAAATGTGTAATTTATATAAATTAAATATATTATATCGACGTATAAATGTAGTAATTAAGTTTTTTTTATACCAAATATGTTTATATATTTTGATAATTAATTTGAGATAACATATAAAATAATTATTTTATAACAGCAAAAGTTTTAATAAAAAATATATCGACAATTGATAACCGGCTTAAGTTGTATTATCATATGAATCATATGATTAATATAATATTATTATCAAGGTTTGTCTCTTTAAATTTTGTAAATATAAACCATTGATATTGAGTGAAAATAAATTATATTTATTTATCTCAAAAAATAATTTAAATAAATTAATTTTTTTGTTGAAATAATCCCAAAATATTATTTTAAATTCTGTAACTAATACTTATAAATTATAAGTTATAATTGTTATTATACAACATAAGTATTTATCTATTTTGATAGCCATCTAGCCATACCATTATAAACAGTTTTATCTAGATCATTAAGTTAATAACAGTTATAATAGTATTTTGTTATTAATTATTAATTAAAATTATAAAATATGAATAAAGATCAGGAAATTATGGACGAAATTGACAGCAAATTAGCTGACTTTAAGTTTGAGAGGGGCTTAACACCGGCCGATATTAAACAAAAGTGCTATGACTTGTGTAAAGACTATTTGTCGGGTGTTTGGTCCCAGGCGTCCATCGATGATATCGTGGTAACCCGAGTGAGCGGTGGTCTAACCAATCAGTTATTTCTGTGTGAACTTAATGAAGACTTGCAAAGTAAGTGTCCAAAGGATGTGCCCAAAGAAGTGGCCATTAGATTGTATGGCGACAAACATTTCAATAACTACGACAAAGATGTTAACGAAAGACTTAACGATACCATTATTTCATTGATGGTATCCGAGCATAATTTGGGACCAAAACTGTTTGGTTTGTTTGAGACTGGTCAAATTTTAAAGTTTTATAAGGTATGTATAAAAAACATTTATAGTTGAGACTGTTATTCTTATAACGACATAACTTTTAATAATTAATTAAATTAAAAGCAAAAGCCTGCTTGTCCGATAAACTTATACCATGTCCCATACTTGTCCCATAGACTTATACCTGAATAAGGGTGGAAAATAAAGTTAAATGTTAATTTTAAAATTTCAAAATAACCAGAGTCTATGAGCTTATATTAATATCAATTGAATTTTTATTATAAAGTCATTACCTTGATCATCTCAAAGTTTTAACATTGACATTTAACTTTATTTTCAACCCTGATTCAGGTACAAGTCTATGGGACAAGCAGGCTTTTGCTTTTAATTCAATTAATTATTAAAAGTTATATCGTTATAAGAATAACAGTCTCAGTTGTCATATAATTATAACATAAATTAATTGAATTTTGTAATTAAACACAAAAAGCATAAACAATTTCGCAAAGACCAGTGGAAAGATGCCAAACTAATGGACCAATTGGCCCAAAAGTTGGCCGGCGTTCACGCCATGGATGTGCCCATCAATAGGAGTCAGAAATGGATTTTTGAATCTTTTGATAACTTTTATAGTGAAGCCAACAAACTATATGATATGAAAGCATTGATTAATGAATGCAATTGTGAGACATTCAAAGCCCACGACTTATACCAAGAGCTTCAATGGCTTAAGGAAATGCTAATCAAAACCAATTCACCCGTCACTTTCACTCACGTGGACTTCAGGGGATCAAACATTATGGTGACCCAAGAAGATGGTATAGTATTATGCGATTTTGAGTACTCCTGCTACGACTATCGTGGCTTTGACCTGGGTACTTTCTACTATGAATGGGAAAGAGATAATCCGTTAGATATCTTCAAACCAGTGGTGTTTCCCGACGACTCGGTATTCAAACCATTTATTGAGTCTTATATACGAGAGTCGACTAAATTGTTGGGAAAGGCTTTTACGGATGACAAGAGAAATACTGTCGATAACCTACTAAATGAGTCCAAAATATTTGCTTTAGTTTCGCAAATGTTTTTCGTGACAATGATTTATAAATCAAATGAAGCCTTTGATGGACAGCCCTTTGATAAGAAAAAGTCATTGGTTTGTAAAATGAAATTTTTTAATTGCAAATTAAATATAATATTTGTTTTTTTTAATATTTAGGTTTTCAACGATTTGGTTTACAAAAATTACCATGCAACTAAACAACTATTGATTAAAAATAACATAATTTAAATTACACTTATATTTATCAATTAAAAGTAAAATTATGTTATTTTATAAGAAAACATAGACTTTTTTGTTTGTAAAATGTTTGTAATTATATTTCAATTTATATTTATTTTTCTAATAAATTTTAATCATTTTTATAATGGCTTTGAATAAAACTGATGTGAAATATAAAGTAATTTTGTGTCAAAATGTAAATCAAATCTTTGTCAACCATTGTTGAGGGTCGGGCACCGGCTGTGTCTGTAATGTCTACTCCCTTTTGTGTCCGCCGCCCGACGTTGACAAGTGCTCTTCGGCCAGAGTGGACAGTACGAGTCGGAGGGCCTCAAAGATGGC
>JAQIWK010001170.1:0-11436 GCA_034695265.1 Dissorhina ornata | reverse complement strand
GGTCGCGGAGGGTTCAACAGAACTGATTTACCAGATGTGAGAGGTTTGGCCGAACAGATGTCGGCCCTCGCTATCGCCAAACAGAAACCAAAAGGCAAAGACGGCAGACCTATTGTCCTCATTGCTAATCACTATCGGATCAATTTCGATGACATTACTTGCTATCATTACGACATTGAGATAAGTCTGCGGAGGAATGACGGCAAAGGAGTTATATCAATGACTGCCACTGAACGTAACGGAATTGAACGTAAACTTCGTGCTGAGGCCAAGATGGACAATGTCAGGATTGTTGACAATATGGCCAACAATTGGCCAGAAGTGTTCAAAGGACGGCTGTACGCGTTTGATGGCCAGAAAAATCTGTATTGCGGTAAAAAGTTGGCCATTGGAAACGGTGGCCACAAACGACAAGTGACCATTCAATTGGACGGCTTTCAACAGCAGACGTTTGAAGTACAGATCCAATTCACCAATGAAGTGGTGATGAGCACAATCAATGACTACTTGACCGGTACTCTACGCAACGCTCGCACTGAACAGTTTCGCGAAGCCCTACAAGTGCTGGATATAGTACTTCGTTACGTACCGTCACAACGAATGGTTCCAGTCTTTCGCAATCTGTACTCGAGAAAAGATCGTCAAGAGGTTGCAGATAACGCCCAAATTGGTTTCGGACACTACCAGTCCGTCCAACTGACCGAATCGGGTCTAACGTTGAATATGGACCGAACGGCCACTTTGTTCCGAAGTGACGGCACTTTGAAACAGTTTGTAGAGCGAGCCCTCGATGCCGATGATCTGAAACGAACCTCTTTTACAGTTGAAGTCATTGGACGCCTAAATCGCAAAATTAAAGGTTTGCATTTGAATTGAATTATATTTTTAAATAATTTTTAAAACTAATAATTAATACTTTCATTAGGTTTAAAAATATTCACCAATCATATATTGAATCAAAAACGTCGCTACTTTATTGAGTCGATGAGTGCTCGTCGACCAAATGAGGCCATCTTTTCGGTAACTGACGATAGCGGTAATACTTCGGAGACTAATGTTGGTCAATACTTTGCCGACAAATACAAAGTGAGACTTGAATTGCAAAATGTGCCGCTTATTATCGTAAGGGGTGGCACTGTTGACAATCCTAGATATCTGCCGTTGGAATTATGTCACGTCTATGCCGACCAACCCGTTCCCAAACGGCTTATCACACCCGCCATGACTCGGGAAATAGTGAGCGCTTCTAACAGTCAAAATCCGTCCCAAAGATTTGGTTTAATTCAAGAGTCGGTACAAGAGGTGAATCAAGAGAGCAATCCATTGATGGAAAGTTTTGGCATTTCATTGAATTTAAAGCCCATGAAACTAACCGGAAGAGTTTTACCACCCCCTCAAGTGACTGGCACTCAAAATCGTCTTAAATTAGGCCAAAAAGTCCAAAAGTATATGTTTTTCAACTTTTCTCAGGAAGTCAATCCTAATTGGCGTCAGTATTACAATGATTTCTTTCGCGAGTTAATATCTGCGGGCGCACCCATGGGTGTTGCTATTAGCCAGTACAACGCACAGGCTTCACCGCCTCCACCTAATCTTATATCAGTTCCGTGCAAAGGCATGGAAACCATCGAAAACGCGTTCAAAAATGCAGTCAAAAATCAATGTCAAATTATCTTCTTCTGTATACCAAAAACTCACATAAAAAGTGATGAAATCTATTATGGGATCAAATATTTTGGTGACATTGTGTACGGAATACCGACGCAATGCATTTTGGATGTCAATTTTATGAATCCGCCCAGAGGTTACTTCGGCAATATTATGCTTAAGATTAACGCCAAACTCGATGGTCAGAACCAGGTTCTCAGTCAACCCATGCGTCCCAATGCTTTTACCAAAAGTGATCAAACAATGATAGTTGGTGTCGATGTCACACATCCCGGCACTAATCCTTTGGCCAACGAAAGAGTTGTTTCGTCGATAGCCGCGTCGGTGGCCAGTTTTGATAATGAATTTAGCAAATATATGGCCACTATTGCCGGACAACCCATGAATACAGAAATTATTGCCAATTATGACGAAATGTTTGTCAAACAATTGAGATTTTATTGCGAAACAAACAAGAAATTTCCTCAAAGCATAATTGTCTATCGGGATGGTGTGTCTGAAGGCCAGTTCGCGCAAGTGTTGGACAACGAGATCCCGTTAATTGAAAAGGCGTTTAGAAAACTAGGCGCTAAACAGATGCCCAAAATTACAGTGTTTGTGGTGCAGAAGCGACATCACACTAGATTCATGCCATTTGAGCGCACGTTTAACGACAGAAATGGCAAAGAGATCTTCAATATACCGGCCGGTACTGTGGTTGACCACACAATTACTAATCCGACCAATCCATCAGAGTTTCACTTATGTTCGCACCAGGGATTGCTCGTTAGTATTGCTTATTAATTTTAATTGTTAAACAAAACAGTAATTAATTGTTTTGTTACATTTTAGGGCACATCACGTCACGCAAAATATGTGTGTCTTCGGGACGATCACAATTTCTCGGAGGATAACAAACAGAAGCTGTCCTTCTATTTGTGCCATACATACTGTCGGTGCACTAAATCCATATCAATCCCGACGCCCGTAATGTACGCCCATTTGGCCGCATTTCGCTCCAAACAGCACATCGCCGCTCAAAATATCGAGTTTGAGAGACGGGTGAGGGATGAGTCGGCCCCAGACAAGGCCGCCCGAGAACAGCGTAATATCACAGCTCTTAACCAAAAAATTATTGTCAATCCCAAACTGGTTTCTCTCCCTTATTATTCATAAATTGAAACTATTATTTGAATCAATATTTTGCTTTTTATTTGATTGAAATATTTGAATTTGCCATTAATTATTCTCACATTTAATCTCAATATTGCAATGAATGCAATGTTTCTCAATATATTTTTCATGCTCTGATGTATGCTTTCAATGCCGAGCTTATTATAAATGGGTTTAAATTATATTTAATTTAAAAGTGATATTTTAATAATTAAAATTACATTTGATCTATAAACACTATTTTAAGCAATTTTAAACACTGTTTAAACAATTGATAGTTTAAATACCAATGTTTTTCAATTTGATTGTATTTAATATGACACTTAATTTGCAATAAATAAAGTTTTACTACAATTATTACAGTGAATATTTCTATTTTACATGACCATGGTCATTAGATAATTAATTTGAGATCAAAATATAAAAACTTTATTTTATTTTCAAATGTTTTCAACCAAAAGGGGGCACAAAAACAGTGAACCCATTGAATAGCGTAACGTTGTTTTCGAACAGATTTGAATACAAAACGAATGTGTTTTGAATGGTTTGAGTGATTGTCTTGAAGTGTGGTTTCAATAGTTTGTTTGTTTTGATCGGAAAAAGTGTTTTAAACAATGGATTCAATGGATGATAAACAACAAGAGATGGAGGATTGCCATCAAGTGGAAGACAATGATAGCGATAGTGATGTGGACGATGAGGACAGCGAGGAAGAGGACGCCCGGATGGCCGCCAATCAACAAGAGATTGATCGCCTCCAAGAAGAAGTAAGTGATTATATGATTATATGCTGTCATTGATGTCTAACCACTCACTGACTAATCTGATTGTACGGTCCATACAGTTATCGGTCAACTCTTACGACTACCAAAAGCACATCCAACTGCTGGAGCGGCTCGAGTCCAGCGATGATCTCGAAGTGATTCGCAGCGCTAGAGAACGCATGAGTCGAGTGTATCCGTTGTCACCCAATCTGTGGCTCAAATGGATTAACGATGAGATCCGGATGGCGTCCAACGCCACCGAAAAACAAAATATACTGAAACTGTTTGAGCGATCACTCAATGACTACATATCATTGGATGTGTGGTTAGAGTACGTTCAGTACAGCATTGGTCTATTGGATCCGTTAGGTGTGGACGGCGTCCGTCGTATCTTTGAACGGGCGCTCACTTACGTCGGACTCAATGTTGACAACGGAGTACTCATTTGGGACACATTCAGAGAGTTTGAGTCATTCATATTGCAGACAAAGACTGCTAATCAAACTGAAGTGACGGATGAGATTCGCCAACAGTTGGACAAAATTTATGATCTGTTAAGGCGTCAGCTGTCGGTACCGTTGATAGGAATGGATAATACTTTTGCAGAGTTTGAAAAGTGGTGTCAATCTGTTAAACAAAATTTTTCAGTCGATCTGAACGTGGATTCAGTGAAAACTGTTTACGAGAAGACATTGAAAGAGTTACAGAAACTAACGGCATATGAAGAGTCATTGACAAACTCAGAAGCGCCTCATTATGACCAATACGTCCGATATATAGAGTACGAGATATCCAAAGGAAATCCGACGCGCGTTCAGTCCATCTTTGAAAGGGCTTTGATCGACAACTGTCTGATCGCCGATTTGTGGCACAAATACACGACTTATTTAGACAAAAAAGTAGTGATCGATACCATCATTGTACCCGTCTATGAACGAGCGGTGCGTAACTGTACGTGGAGTTCGCTGTTGTGGATCAGTTACATGCGAGCTCTCGAACGGCTTAAATCGGATCACAAAAAAGTAATGCAAGTCTTTGAAGCGGCACTTCAGGGAGGCTTTCAAGAGCCCAACGAATATCTGCAGATTTGGTTAACATATTTGGATTATTTAAGGCGTCGGACCAATTGGAAAGACGAGTCTGAAGTCAAATCGTTGCGAAACACGTGCGAGAAAGCGGTCGAACACTTGGCAAACCTGGAGAACGCCGACCCTAACTGTTCTGTATTACAATATTGGGCTAAAATTGAAGCTAAATATTGCTGTGATATGGAGAGAGCCAGACAACTCTGGAATGATTTGATGAATCAGTCGAGTATCGCATCTCAGGCGCAGAATTGGCTCTCGTTTTCACGTTTGGAACGACTCTATGGCGATGACAAACACTACCGGAAAGTCTTAATGAGAGGATTGACTACAAGTACTGATTGGCCCGAAAGTGTCGGACAAATACTGTTGGAGTTTGAACGCGAAGAAGGAGTTTCCATCGAGTCGTTCGATGAAGTGATGATTAAATACGAAAATGTTATGAAAAAGATTAACGAAAAACGCATCAAAAGTGCCGAACGAGAGGCCGAAGAAAGGAAACGATTGAAAACCAATAAAAAGTATGAGAAATACGAACTGAAAAGAGCGGCCAAAAGGAAAGCAGGCGATGAAACTAACGCCGACGACACGTCCGGTCAGAAGGCTAGCACTTCGGCGGATGTAGATTCAGACGGCTTTAAAGTGCCACAAATGTCGACATCTGTTTCGCCCTCAAAGAAACCTAAAGTGGATTCAAACGAACAGAATAGTAAACAAACGAAGTCTCGAGAGGATAGGCATCGAAATGTCAACAAAAGAGACGATAGGGATCGTAAGCCCACGCGAGACGATAGGGATCGCAATGTTGACAGAAGAGACGATAGGAGCGCAGGAGAAGAGCCCAAACATGGCGTCAGTTATAAAGGCGACGGCACTAAAGACTTACAAACAGTATTTGTTAGTAATTTAGACTTTAAGATCAATGAGGACCAGTTGCGTGAGGCATTCGGCAAGTTTGGCCAAATCGACGACTTGCGGTTAGTCCGCAACTATAAGGGTCTGTCCAAAGGTTACGCTTATGTCGAGTACTCGTCTATTGAATCAGTACGAGAGTCTCTCAAACACGACAGAATGCCATTAGAGGGTCGGCCCGTATTTATCTCAGAAATGGGCAAACGATCCAAATTTAATTTCAGTACTTCTGTTGAAAAACATAAAATATTTGTCAAACAACTAGCGCCAGAAGTGTCGGCCGAAGAATTGCGAAAAGTATATGAAAAGTACGGCCCATTGAAAGACGTCCGTTTGGTCACCTATAGGAACGGTCACTCAAAGGGTTGCGCTTATGTCGAGTTCAACGACGAATCAACAGCTCTATTGGCCGTCAAAGAGACCGACGGACTATTGGTAGCCAATAAGAACATTACAGTTGCCATTAGTAATCCAAACGCTCGGTCTAATCCACGCCAAGATGAGAGAGACTATCAGCCAAATTCAAACTCAAAGTGAGTACTATTTTTTTGAAAAATTTTTGTTGCATTACCTGCGCTATCAGAGCTACCCGTGCCATACAAACAGAACATTATGTTATTGACATAATTTTGCACACAAAGTAACAATTCATTGCTAGTTATCTAATATAGAAATGAAATATAAACTACTTGAGGGGCACCTGTATATAATGTAGATATGGGAAAGCCATGTGTAAGATAATAGCCAATAGAGCGGTTACAAGTGTATGAGTGAAATACTAAAGTGAAACTGAAAGTTCACGCTTAAGTGAAATGATTAAGTAATCATAAAATCACTAATTGTTTTTGTTATCAATTTTTCTTTTCAGTGTAAATGAGTCGAGATATTCAAAGACGAGAATTAATGCGCCAATGATTCCGATGGCTGTCCGACGCCAACGGCAGACACAGAATGGCAACGACGAGTCGGCGGCGGCAGCCACCGCTACGACCAGCGGACCCGCTATGAGTAACAATGATTTCCGAAATATGCTTTTGGGAAACAAATAATTATTAATAATTATCATTTTTAGAGTAGATTTAAACATCATATTTGTAATATAAACGCTTAAATCACTTATATATTTGTAATATAAAGTCTGATCAATAAAAAATATTTGATTAAACAATAAAGTCTACACTTATTTGCTTTTGAAGATAATGTAATCAACCAAAAGGTTTAAATGTAATTATAATAATTTTTTATTAATCAAAATTAAAGTATCGTTTTTTAGTATACAAATTGAATGATCGCTCGTATAACATAAGTGTATTAATGAACGGTTCAAAACCAACAAATAAGTAATAATTGAAATAATTAAATGAAAAAAATTAATATAAATTTTATAAATATCTATAATGTATGCGCAATTGTAATTAATAACCATAATATTAAATTAAAAATAATTATAATAACGATCCCTAACTCATTCAAATTGATTTGATTTCATAACTTCTATATTTAATAATAATTAAAATAATAATTAATTAAATTGTAATGAAAAGGAAGTACACATTTGATTAGGAGATATAGCCATCTCTTTCTCTTTTTTTAAATATAAAAACTTAATTACAAAACAATTTTTAAAAAACTCAAAATAAATTATAACTTATTCTCAATAATAATAATAATATATACGAAAAAAATACCCGAAAATAATCAATGAATTTGTGTGTTATTAACAAAATATATTTCTCGACATTTAAATAATCAAAACAATGTCTCAATTCAAACATATAAACAAATATTTAAACACTAAATTCATATACAGTGTGTATATAAAGTAATATTAATCAATAATTAGTTGTAAAATCAATTGAATTAACATATAATATATATAGATATCGAAAAACAGCAAAAAATATTGTTCATTAGAAAAGGCACATAGATTTGGGAGGAAAGACATATTAATTTAATAATCATAATAACAAGTTTGATAGTTAACATTGTAAATTTTAGTTACTGGTAATTGTGTGTTAATAGTTATCTCATTTCAATTAAACTTTTTTAAATTTAAATACTGATTAACGTTTGAAATTGAAATGTTATTCAAATTTGGTTTTTTGTGATCATTTCACCGGATATTTTTGCGATTGTTTTCATTGGTTTTTTGAATCAAAAATTCATTAATAAATTTTAAAATTTTAATTAACATTTAAATATCAATTTGCATTGTATTTTGCACTTTAAATCAATCACATTCAAAGGCACAAAAACAATGCTGGCATGCTTTTTGGTGTATATAAATCATTACATATTTAACTGTATAATATAGACAACAAATTTATGCAAATGTATAGATTTGTATATAAAAACAATCGCAAAAAATATAGTTATAAAACATAGACAAATGTAACGATAAACTAATAAAAAATAATCTAAAATAAAATGTCCCAAAAATATAACTAAATTCACAATTTATTGGTCTTTAAATGATTTGATTTGTTTAGTCTATTAATCTATGCAAAGACTAATAGTAGACAGTTTACATGCATCTACATTATTAACTGTTTGCTTTGAATAACAATTTAGTTAATAGACTAAACAAATCAACCAATTTATCGACCAATATATTGTGAAATATGTATGTATTTTTAGGACATTTTATTTTATAACATCTTTTATAGTTAAGGGTATAATTTGTATTAAAAAATTGTTAACTCTTATTCAGATAGTCATTTTGTAGTCAACTATTATGTATTTATAATAGTTTTAGTTTTTTAAATAGATATATAGTTATAGCAAAAATATTATGTAAATTGTTTTGTTTTTTTATAATGTCTTATAATCTCAAAACTGTTTGTTTTCGATTCAATAGCAATAATAATAATTAGTAATTCAATTCAATTTAAAAAACCAATTTAAGGGTACCATTTAAAGGGAGCACTAAAATCTAAAATCATTTATATATATAGACAAAAAATAATTAGGTATTCAATTGACTTGAAAAGTATTAAATCAAATGAAATAAATCTAAAAAATATTATACGATTTTTCAAAATAATAATAATATCAATAATTAAATTGTATCAACCAATAAATGCCTCACTAAATAGCACCGTAAATGTTAATTTAGTTGTTTATCTCTTATCTCACATTAGTGTCCGTATCGTCTCATAAATGTATTCTTCATCTGATGTATGTATCTTCAAAGGTGATGACCGATCGCATCAAATCTTATGACTAAATTTATGGCAATTAATTTGGGAGTGTTTTTTGACTGGACATCGACGGTAAGGGAACACCGGTTACGCCGTACCGACAACCCATTGAGCGTGACTCCTGTTTACCAACTCTTGGTTAATGAACACAGTCTTTGTGATAAAAACCAACAGTTAATTACACAATAAACTTCAATCAATCAAAATATTATTGTAAATCTTACAGAAATTCCTTGTATTTTAAAGAGATTAACTAAAGGGATGCCATTATCAGCATAACCCATGACGGTTGCCTGTAGTATCTGTCCCTGAGCTAACTCTTCAAACAATGCGTTAGCTTCGGTAGTCCAACCCACTTGTGCTTTAAGACAAATCAATGGTTAAACCAAATATCACTAGACTTATCACTAGTTCAGACTTACAGTCAATTGGCTCGATGTTAGCCAAATAGCATTCAGAGGACTGGAATGGCAGAGTCATAAAGTCATAGCGGATTTGCCGCAACGAAGACACGGGCAGCTGTGAAAAGCCCCCGTAGTCCACAAACATTACATCACACTCATCGTTATCGTAAACTTTGGTGATCACAGCCCTATACCAGCCACCCATTATGGCAGCCGTACAGACCATACCTGTATGAATGTTGGGCAGGAATGGCGTGTTTTGTTGCGAATATGTTTGTGTCATTAAGTGGTCTAAACGACTGAGCGATGGATATGTAGGATGAGTGGGCTGTTGCAGGAAAAAGTGACCGGCGCTGACCAAACTGGACAGTATCACATCACATGATATACCCGATGGTATTTGAAGCTAATAATCATCAAACAAATAATAGTCAAACCAAATGTAACAACTAGTGGTAATGTGCGGACACACATACCTGACAAGTCTGCGGGAGAGAACATGTCTGCGACGCGTTTATTAGATTGATTTGCTGTAACGAGACGTCCGGATAGTGATTGATGGGAAATCTCATCCTAATCATAATGAGTGCGTCCTTAATGGCAGGCCGTGTGCCTAACAAATGAGAGACAATTCAATCATTGAATCAATGACTTTCTAAACATCACATCATATTCTCAGCGAATTGTGTGTCTCAAGAGTGGCCCAAATGGCTATCTATCGGATCTATTACCTGTGAGGGTGCATATCTTCATATCACTGGCATACATGTGTTGATTGATCACAACTGTAGTGCCCGTATCGCGCTTTATTTGCGTCACAAACCGTCCCTTTTCGCCAATCAGTCGGCCGCACAACAGTTGCGGGATTTCTAACTGATAGATGACAGTCTCGTCGTGAGTCCCTATCAGAGTCCGGTGCTCGACCGGAGTCGCGTGCAGTATATTACTGCCCCCTTTGCCGCTATCGCTCGATCCCTAAACCGGTCATTCAGTGCCATAAATAGATATTATTATAAATGTATTATAAATGCGTGCATTTGTTTAATTAATTTTATAACGCTTTATAAAACTTTGGTCGCC
Source organism: Dissorhina ornata (assembly GCA_034695265.1). Taxonomy (NCBI): domain Eukaryota; kingdom Metazoa; phylum Arthropoda; class Arachnida; order Sarcoptiformes; family Oppiidae; genus Dissorhina; species Dissorhina ornata. The sequence continues at coordinate 1,171 of JAQIWK010001170.1, read as the reverse complement.
TAAAGGCACCCTATAAGTGTCTATAAGTGTAGGGTTGTTAAGTTTTAAATTTACATTATTCTAACATATTTTTGTATATTTATTATATAAATTGTAAATATAAATTTATATATATATTTCTTAATAATCTATTTTGATTATTTGATTAATTTTATCAACTAGCAAGAAAGAAACATTTTAATTGCAATTATATAGTATTTCTATGGCAGTAATCTAAATCTTAATTAATTTCAATAAAGGATATTAAAGTTATTCTACATAATAGACAATATTAATAAAATAATAATACATTTACTATTTATAAATAATTGAAAATTAATGGTAACTATAGTTTTAATTGCTTTATAATAACTTAATATTAAAGATTCAAACAACATTTACATATATTTAATTAACTATTTAATTTGATAACAATTAACAAGTATAACGAAAATTTCCTAAAATTGTTCACAATTAACAACGTTAATCGTTATGAAAGAGTTAAGAGCTATTAAATGAGATACAAAAAATAGCACTTCAATCACATCTAATAACTATAACAATATTTAAAAACTATAACTTGATAGACAACTCCAACGGGCCGTCTATGATAGACGGGTCTATCAGATAAAATCATATCCAGTTTTACATACAAACAAAACAACAAAAAATAACTACAAAAAGTAAAAAAACAAATCGCGTTAACGATTAAGATTATAAGTTTGCAAATAAGTTTGATATATAACTTTTATAGGTTATTGGAGGTCAGCATAAATATAAATGTTATAATAATATTCATCATTAGCTCACAAATTGATGGCAATCTTAATGATGCAAATCTAACAGACAGTTAACTAACCTCTGACTGAACGTCTGAGAAGGCAGAGTGCGGGGGACTATGTGTACCACCATTGCTGAGAGAGTCAGGATAGTTGTGATACACGTCTCCCGTGTCGTAGCCATTGGTCATTAGGAGACACTGCGAGGCCGATGAGCTACAGGTCGACGGCGAGCCGTTATTATTATCTGTATTACTATGCGATGGCTGTGTGGGCGACGATGGTATGGCTTCACTACCTGTGCCGGTAGTCGGACACGCGTTCACTTCTATGGTGATCTCATTTGATGGCATTATGTGATTGTTATTCATTTGATTTTGAGCCTCAATATCGTTCACATCATTACAACTTTT
>JAQIWK010001169.1:0-11437 GCA_034695265.1 Dissorhina ornata | reverse complement strand
TACTCGTTGATTTGATGTTAATGGCAAACATTAGTGATTTTATGGATCAAATTAAAGTCATTTACAAACAAAATAAACAACTTTCGAGAGACCCCTCAACTGATAATGTTGTCAAACAATTAATTAATGCTAAAGACTCTAAATCAGCACTCAATTCAAGACTTTCTAAAGTTTAATTAAATTTATTAATAAATATCTTTATTGACAGCAAGTTATATTTATTTTTATGTTAATTAATAATTTATTACTAATAACTTAAATAATAAACTATATCAAACAAACTCTTATCAAACTATATTAAACAAATTTTATTAATTATCAATTTATTTATTAAACTAAATATACATTTAATTAATTATTAAATTTATAAAACTAGTAATTATTAATTACTAATTAATAGTATTAAAAAGTTTCTAATAAAAACAAATAATCTTAATAAACTTGTTAAGAAAACTTATTTAAAAGCACTGAATTTAACAATTAAACATTTATAACTTATAAATTATAACTCAATTAATGTTAGCTTAATTTATTAATTTTATTCAAATTAGTTGTATTATTAAATATCCGTTAAATATTTAACATTAAAATCCAAAAAGAAAGTCAAGAAATGAGTAAAAAAGACAACAAAAGTGACGGGACTTTGATTGTCACAAACAAGAGTCGAGTAATGAATGACTACATAGTTATGCAAATCATGTCTTACGTGACATTCAATGATCTGTTTGGTTGGCAAATAGTGAGCCGACAGTTCTGGGAATGCATTCTTCGAGAGTTTGTATATCGCAAGCAGTTATCGGTTGACATATCGGAAGAAGATATTCAGATATATCGCTCATTTTTATGCAGGACTTATAAATGTCACAAATTATACGAAATTTTTTATCACAAGAACGACATCCAGAAAGCCATTTATTACGAAAACAGATTTTATTATCTAAACAAAAGTCTTACAAATTTGGCAACAATTGCAGTCAATTGTCAACGCATTGAATCATTGGCTCTGAAAAACTGCTGCTTAGATATCCGGGTCATCGCCGCCATCGACCAGAATTTCAAACAATTAAAGTGTTTGTCACTCATTCAGTGCCGTATAAATCAATGGCAAATATTTCAAATCAAAGATTTTGAATCATTTCCAAAGAATATCATTCACTTGTCTGTCGACCAGCTCTATGGTGACGATGAAGAAGAAAATGAAGAAATAAGTGATCAACAGATGAGTTGTTTTGTGCTATCATTTGAAAATTTAGTTCAGTTTAGAATGAATGGTCAAAATAACAATTATTTGTTCCAAGTATTGTATCAATTGCCTCAGACATTGGTAACAATGTATATTATTTCAATGGATGTGGCACTTGAAAGAGGCATGTTTATCGATTTACAAGTACTTTACAACAATCTAAACAACTATAGACTTCAATGTCTGTATGTCTTCAACTATAATATAACCGAAGATGTTTTAATTGCATTAAATTCTAATCTCAATCTTAAAGAATTTTTCTTCAGATGCGATGAAATTAAATGGCAGACGATCACCGATATAGCGACCAAACAAACAGAGTTAACACAATTGGGTATATATTGGTCTGCAATTCAAAACAACCGATATATTGAAAACGTAAAGCCATTTTGTAAATTACGGTATTTTGAATTACACGACACTTCGCTTGACTACTATTTGTTCCGACAAATTGTTGATTTGGTTGTCAAAGTGAAGATATGTTGTTATAGTGAAGTGTATTCTAATATTATCTGCAGACATACCGATGATTTAACCGTTAGAACCGACTGCAAGACTTGCTATGATATGTGTTTCTTTAGCATCACTCGACTCAAAGAGTTGACAACTTTGAGTATATATTTCGTAGACATCTGTCCAGCATTTATCGCAAGTCTGTACGCCTTTCCTCATTTGAAGCGTTTAGAGATTTATAGCTATATATGCGATGCTCTTCACACACAAGAAACCACTAAATATGACTCTTATTTGAAAGATATTATCATCACTTTGGTTGACATTAGCAGTCAAAACCCAAAGAAACTGTTTAGACTGATACTGGAACAAATTGTTACTATTCCTCAAGATATCCTTTTATTGATACCAAAGAATCTTATTATTCAAAAAGAATATGTATATTAAGATGCAATACAATATTTTAAATTCATAAAATTACCTTGAACTCTGTGTTATAAATTAAATAACTAATAAATTAAAAACTAGTTTTAAAATAAGTTTAACTCAAAATCAAATTAAAATTTTAGACTTTAAAATTAAAACAGAAATCTAATGAAAGCAAAAAAAAAGTGACAAAATGTCATAAAATTTAAACAAATTTATTGTGTTTTCATTGAAAAAAACTTTTCAATGACTACATTATACGAGTTAAACAGATATCAAAATACATTGTTAGTAATTCAACTAATTATATATGATTAAACACGATAAGTCTTCCTCTCTCTCTCTCTCTTTCTCTCTCTCTCAAAATTGCTTATAAATGCTTTAGCTCTAAGACATTGTTAGCAATTATAACTGAAAAATTTATTCAAATAAATTGAAGATAAAGTTTAAAATGTCAGAAAGTAAGGAACAAATTAGCCAACAAAATGGTCACCCAAGTAATCAACAAAATAGTGAACAAAGTGGCCAAACAAATAATCAACAAAGTGGTCAACCAAGCCATCAACTAAATAGCCAACAAAGTGGTCAACAAAGTATTCAACGAACAAATTCTGATTTAGAAACACATTTAAACCCAAATGAGTTGAGAGAATGCAGAATATGTTACAAACCTTTGGAAGAAAATGAGATCCAAAGCGAACAAGCGATTCATCCGTGTAATTGTCAGGGTATATACGCCTGGGCTCACAAAGTATGTATTAACGCCCGACTCGAGCTAAACGGTCATCAGAGTTGCGATATCTGTCGCTTCCAGTATGTGATGAAAAAGCAAAGTAAATGGATAGTCGATTGGATGAGAACTCTTCCCAATAGAGAAGAATATGTTGAACTCATTATACGAAATGTCAATTTGTTTAACATTGCAATCATTTCGTGGATTGTTATATATTACAGTCAAATACCGCTCAACAGATTCTGGTTATGGGGTTTATATTTCTTTAAATTAGCCCGATTTGTAACTTTGGTTAGACTTTGGACCGAATTGTTCATCAAATGGTATTACAATTATATCGATTGGAAAACTAAACATTTTCACGTCTTTATCGACAAAAATCCCAAATATGTGGTAAAAGCTCAGTACACCAAATCACGATCGCCTACTAGAGTGTCCGGTGCTTTTCATATGGATCGGCCGGCAAACAAAACCAGTTCAACACCTAATAAAACTGATTCCTCACAAAATGATAGTAATTCTTCACAAAAAGAGAGTAATTCTCCACAAAAAGAAAGTATTTCTTCAGAAAAAGATAGTAAATCTTCACAAAAAGATATTAATTGATACTTTGATAAATAACTATTATTATTTGAAACTATTACTAAATGTCTAATTTAAATTTATAAAATTTGTATTTATTTTAGTCAATTTATCCACAATATTTAAAAAAAAATATTTTATTCACTTTTACTTAAACTTAGCGATTAATATTTATTAATTTTTTTCTCTATTTATAAATTGTAAATTCTAACATTAATTAAAAAAAACTTTTTTTTATATAAATAAATACAAATTACTTATGAAATAATTATAAGTTTTATTATATAATATACAGTAGTTTTTCATTTGGCTTTCGAAACCAATTATGAGAATAAATCACAGATTTATTACATTTTGAATGAGTTGTAAATTATAGAAAATAATATATTAATTAAATCGTTAAATATTTGTAAAACAAATTGAAAAAATATAAGATTGTAACAAATATTGTAGAAAAAAATATTTATATATAATTATTAATTATTATTAGAAAAATAATATATGAAAAAACAAAAATATTAATTTTCAATGATATAAACTTATTATATAATATATATCTAATTATTAATCTTTTTAGTTATTTAGAGATTTTATTTTTAATTAAAAAATATATTAAGATATCACTAATGATGGTAACTTGAGATTCATTATATAATATATTATTCAAACTATAAACTATAGGCTGAATACAAATGTCAATTCAGATTCAATTAAACTTAATCTCTGTTCAAATTAATTCCGAAAAATTATAACACCTTTTAAATAATCAGTTATTTTTTGTACCAAAACATAAATAATACTAATAATAATCAAATGTAATATATAATATGTACTGAAAAAATGACCATGATAATAGATTTTCAAAAAAATATAACATTGGCTGCCATCAAAAATATGATATTGTTGAAAACTTTATAAAATATAAATGTTATATTCAATTGCCATTCACATCCATAGTGAGAGTGTGATACTCGAGCGGCTCTTTAATATCATTATGATTTGGTTCAACGGTTCCGTCGTCGACGATATCATCGATGACCACAAAGTGTTCAAACGTTCCCTTTTGTTCTTCGATGGCGTGATGTACGGCATCGTGTACTGTGATGTAGACGTGATGTGGCGGAACCTCTTTGTAAAATCCATCTTTTTCTAACATTTTGACCACATGTGCGGCACAAGAGGCCAAAAATGTTTTGACGCCAATCGACTCATACTCTTGGACAGTGGTCTTAAGTGCGGTCACACCAGTCGTGTCTATATATGAAAACATTGAACAATCGACGATAATATGTGTGGGCAGGTCTTCCTCCAATGATAGTTGGGGTGATTCCCGTGAAAGTGTTCGCATTCTTTGAAATTTGCCGCATATTTTCGATTTATTCTTCATATCTTCGTTCAGTCGATTCTGACATCTCAACACTTTTTTGCGTTTTTCAATCACATCACTAAACAAATCATTGAATTTTTTTTAAATTTGCTTTTTGTTTGTAAATTTGATTATATTTTTAAAAACATACTTAACAGATATCTTTGTCCTATAGGTGAGACCTTTCTTGAAATACTCGACATTAGCGAAATGCAATGGACCGCAAAACTGGTATATCTTAATCCCTGTCACCTCGTGAGCCGACGCGTACTTTTTCATCGGCACGTAAACATCAGATTTGTCAATTGATCCCAACATATATGTCTTAGGTCTAAGTATTCATTTTGAAATAATTAACAATTTAATTAACAATTATTAAGTTTACAAACCTTTGAGATTTATAGATAAGTGTAATGAGTGAATATGCGAGACCGACATATAGACCAATATCTACATTAAGTATTATCACAGCCAAGAATGTCACGATCCATATGGACTGTTGACAACCAATTAATAAAATAAAAGATATAGATTAATGTATTAAAACAAAACCACTTTACAATATATTAGTTGCATAATAGTGTGAATAAATACAAACCCCATCGAGTTTGTTGACTCTGCAAAATCTCATCACATCAACGACCTGAGCAAACAATGTCTTGAGAGCCACGCAAATAATTGATGCCAAAACACACTATAAAAATGAGATGGGTAATTGTTAGAGTTAATATTCTGTAGTTTATTAAGACTTTTTTAACTTACTTTTGGAAGATTTTCAAGATATTGTCCGAAATACAAGAGGACAAACAATATGCCCAAACTGTTGACAATACTAGCCAACTGTGTCTTTCCGCCCACCGATTCCTGTACTGCACTTCTGGACAATGAAGCGGCTGTTGGTAGACACGAGAAGAAAGAGCTGAACACATTAGTCGTGCCAATGGCCAGCAATTCTTGGTTTGAGTTGATTTCATAGTTATGTTTAGTGGCAAATGTCTTTCCCGTTGAATAAGTTATAGCGTAAGCGACAATAGCTAACGGTATGCAACGAAGCCATAGCTTTGGTAGTAGAGACCATTCGGGTGCTATCGGTGCTGGAAGTCCGGTCTGGATATTACCAACTGTTTCAATCTCCAAGTTAAGAAAGTGAGTCATAAAAGTAGAGCCAACCACTAACACTAGCTCTATGGGGATGGGTATTTTAACACCCGTCCACTGTTTGATTTTGTCGTTCAGATATAGTTTAAACACCAAAAGTATTGCAATACAAATGAGCGAAATTAATAGCGATAATGTATTGGCTTTAACTAATAATTGCTCAAAAAACTCTTGGTATGTGTAGAATAGGGACAGAGGGCCGCTGTATGAGTGAAGATGAAGGCCTGATATATAGCCTATTTGTGAGGTTAACACATAGAAGGCTGAGGCGGTTATGAAACTACTGATCAACTGTTCAGACATATACACCGATACAAAGCCCATACGGAAAATGCCAAACAATAGCTGATAGACGCCGATCAACAACGCTATCATAGATGCCATTTGTATGTGAGAGTATTTCCGGTCAGATTCAGTAGGTATTCCCGTGAAAGTTGAATTAATAAGTGGATTGTCATTGGATGCATTCATTTCGGTTATTATAGTGCCAGTCATTAGCGATACAATTGCAAAAGTACCTAAAGGTAAAGGTCAAGTCACAAAAATAATGTGTAAACTTAAAAACTATATAAAAGTTTTAATTTTTCTTTTTAAAATCTTACCGATGGATGCGTGCCTCGAAGAACCCATAAATGAATAGATAAGTCCCGGGAAAAATGAAGAATACAAGCCGTAAACGGGACTAACTTTAGCCAACAAACTATAACCCATACCTATTTTGATAATATTGTTAAAAATAGTTTGTTAGTAGTAGTCATTTAAATAAAAGAAATAATAAAGCAGTACTTACTTTGGGGCACTTGAAATACAGCAATTGTAATACCGGTAACAAAGTCGGCCAACAAATCAGACTTCCAGTTATAGTTGTAGAGCCAATCAGTGATGGGTAGCAGCGATTTTATGGTACGTTTGACGGTATCGCCCGAACACGTGCCCCTAACGGCCGCCCTGACCCGCCGGCTCGTGCCGCCCATCGACGGTTTGCGATGAATCACTTCGTAAGTCTCGTTAAATTGGGCCAAATTGTAGGCCAAACGGGAGAAGTTAAGACTGGGTTGAATAGAGTCTTGGTATTGCGGGTCGTGTCCATCTTCTTCCTCTATGTTATACGTAGAATCAATAGAAGAAGTACGCGATGACAGCGTTGAGCTACACTTGTCATCCATGGCAATGATCTTAGTTTCTGGCGATCGCATCGTTTCAAACTTTTTTTTAATAGAGACAATAAAAACCAATTAGTTAACCAAGGTATTTGAAGATCAGTTTTTAAACTGTTTATGAGTGTAATTCAAGAGCTAATGTTTAATAAATTAAAAATTATTGTTATTTAAACATTTTGTTTGCTAAGAAACATAAGCTTTAAATTGTTTTTGAATAAATAATTTAATTGTCTAATTATCATAATATAGTTATTATTATTAACAAATAATTTAATGTAATAAACATGAATGCTAATTATTTGAATGTATATTTAATTTATAATAATAAATGTTAAATATTCTTTTAAAAGTGTTAACTAATATTAATAATACAAATTGTATCAAATTATGTTAATGTGATAAATATTTTTCAAAAACAAGAATTTAATTTTAATACTATTTAACACTTTAAATATAATTAATTAACGTATAGTTAAATAGCCGGGTGTTTTTGTTAAATTAAATCTTTATATAATTACTTACCTTTTGAGAAAAACATGTATTAAATTACATTGATATTAAAATAATAAATAATATTTGTTAGGGGGTGTTATTGAGACAATTAATTTATCAAATTTTTTTTCTACATAAAAGAGTTATTAATTAATAATAATAATTAAAATTATAAGTATTTAATAAAAATTGTTCTAACAAGTTAAGGCCAATAGGAGTGGCTATACATAGAATAATTAACAAATATAATTAAGTTATAATTTATATATAAATAATTAAAACATATATTTTATACATTACAATTCAACAAAATTATAAATAACTTTCACAAAATATTAAATATTATAACTAGATTGAAATTAAATGAAACATCGTTATTTTTATGTTGCCAACACAAATATTATTGTGGTTAATTAAATAGGCAGTTAAATTAAATTTATTAATATAGTTTTTTTTAAAGTTAAACTATTCACTAATTTATTAGAAATTTATATTAAATAAACAAAATAACTTGTAATTAATTAAATTTTATATAAATATTAATTTATAAAGATATTTAAAATATTTATTATAATAGGAGAAATTTAATTTACAAATTGTTTGGTAAGTCTTTTATACGATAATCAACTGTCATATCAAAACTTGTTGGAAGTTATGAACAATTTTTATACATTTTGAATATATTGATGCAAATTAAAATTTATTTTGATATTAAATAAATAAATACCTTATTAATAGGTCCATTAAAATACTGTTATAATAATAGTTAATATGTATAATAATAAGTGGGAAACTAGTCTATCAAAGGATTTCACGGAATTTCCAAATATTGAATAGCAATAGTATTGCCAATACTTTTCTGCTGTATATTTAATCTCTTATCTTAATCTCAATTACAATAATTTTATAGTATATTTTGAAAATAAAAGTTTACAAATTTAGTGTAAATTAGTTAAATAAACAATTAATGTTTGATGACATCAATTAATGAAATACCAGTGTCAATTTTATCAAATCAGTGTCCACTCAATTTTTGTGTCTATTTTTAGACAATAATTGTTTTGTAATAACTTATTATTTAAGCTAGCATATTTTTAATAGATTAGCAAATATTTTTAATTTGATAATTTAATCAAACTTACATATAAAGCAAAGTTTGTTTTATCAATAAAAACAACTAAAATCATCACCAAGTTACATAATTAAGTGTAAAATATTGTAATAAAAAAATGAAAATAAACAATAAATTTTATATATATTGTATAAAAATGTACTAAAAAATTATTTATTATTAAATATAATTTATAATAATTACAGGAATTTATAATTAATCATTTTTTAGTCAAGTCATGTTTCCTGAATTATTTAATTTTTATATTGTAAAATACATGTGTGTATTAATTATATTAATTTTGACATTTATATCAAACAAATTATTAGTTATTTATACAATAAAATAATTTAATATAAAAATATATAATATTTTTAATATAGACAACTAATAAACAACTTATTTTGGATTTTTAATTAATTAATAATTAAAAAATTAATATAGTTTAAGTCTAAACACATAAAGACAATTAAAGTGTTGAACTAAATCTAATCATAATTTTAACAATAATCCAGTTAATAATTAAATTAATATCGTAGGCAAATGTTTACCGTATTCCCCCACATATTCCGACATGTCGTTATAAGTGAGGGTGATCATTTTGGCAAAAATGTCTTTATGATACCTTAACGACATGTCGGTATGAAGTGAGGGACGTCGGTATAAGCCGAGGTATATAATTCTAATTGTTATTTAATATATAATTAAAATCCGTAAGGATTAAACTAAAGATAGCTTATGTTGATCCAACTATTCAACAAAACAAATATTTTAAAATTATAAGTGGTAACATGAAAGTTTATCAAATTTAAAAATGATAAGTTTCTTAGTTTAAGAATTTAAGTAAACTCAATAAAAATTAAGACATATCTAACATTGCTTTAATAGCTACACCTGTAAAATTTAAATTATATTTAACATTTAAATAAATATTAAAGAAAAATATCTATAATTTGAAAAAGTTTGTAAAACTTTTAGTAATATACACATTTTAAGTTTTGATCTCACTTATAACGACATGTCGTTATACCCCGGGGTATACCGACACATCATCAACCTCATTTTATACCGACATGTCGCATTATGTGGGGGAATACGGTAATATTTATAAATAATTTAAAAATTTCAAATAAAATTGTTTAACTACTCATTAAGAGTTTATAATAATCATTATATAAATATCTTTTATAAATAATATATTTTATTTTTATGAATATTAAATATAATATTTTGATAAATACTATTTTATTTAAGATAAAAGTTTTTGAAAAAAGTTAAATATTTATACTTTATTAAAATATCAAATAGTATTTTGCAAAATTAAAATTTTACAAAATTAAAGTTAAATCAAATTCACTTATTTAGTCAAATATTCTATTATTCTGTCTCCCAAATAGCATTTATAGTGTAATGTGTTCCGTAATACAAACCTAAGCAAGAACAAACTCATTTTAATATCTTATTAATAGTAATAGTAATTTTAAAATGAGCTAGTAAAGGTTTGGTTTGTATTACTAAACACATTACACTATAAATGCTATTTGGGAGACAGAATTCTATTACAATATTTAAAGTTATAAATATTAAAAATCACAATTTGATAAATTTAATTTGAAAAAATTTTTATTTTTGTTTTTATAACCAATTGATTATTTAGCTATTTAATCGGGAAATTGTAAGGTTACTTGTCTAGGTAATGGTTGGACTACTTGTCCAGGTAAAAATTCGGTATTTATTTGAGGTGCTACTTGTACTTTTTGATTACGTTGTGTAGAACTTTTATCATAAATAAGACCATGTACATTTAATTCCTTATAACATTTATTATTAAAGCATATAAACAAACCAGGCCATCTAGGATAGTCACACTCGCTGATGTCATTGCATGTCTTGGGTTCATGTTTGTTATTAGATAATCCAGGTAATGATCCGGTAATCGCTTGGGCTATTACTTGGTCTGTTTGATTGTGTTGGGTATAATTGGCACCATATTTTAGGTAGTTAAAACGACCATCCTTATTTACTTGTATACTTATTTCCTTAAAACATTTACTATTATGACATAAATAAATTACCAGGATAATTAGGATGATCACATTCAATGTGATCTTTGCATGGCTTGGGTTTATGTTGTTTATAAGGATCACAATTAACCAAACATTGATCAATGAAAGCCAGGCCAACAACCAGTACCAGTAGATAACTAATTAGCTTGTTCATTGTTATAATGTTTAAATTATAATTTTTATTTATTATTTAAAGTTATATAAATTATAATTTGTTGTTTTTAAATATATTATTAATTTAAAAATGTTTTCAATTACATATTTGTTGTTTTATAATTTTTTTAAAATATGAAATAGTTAATTAATTATTTAATTAATTTTAAAATTTTTTATAATTATAATTTGTAAAAAAAAGTATTACAATAATATTTTTACACAATATTTAACATTAATTTATTAAATAAGTATAACTATTGTGTATGTTATAATCTGTAATAATTAAGTTTTAAATTAAACTAATAATTCAAATTAATTTGTTTATTATACATTTGTTTAGTTTAATTTTTAGTTTAATTTTATAGTAGTATATAAAAAATTATAAGTAAAAAATTATACTTAATTGTAAACTACTTTATCGTGCAGATCAAAATAAAATATCTGTACACATAATTTTGAAGATAATTATGTCTATAATAAGTAAAAAATAC
>JAQIWK010001168.1:0-11440 GCA_034695265.1 Dissorhina ornata | reverse complement strand
AGTTTTTCTCAGATAAATTTTTCATCAATTTTGTTATTCCTTCTACTTTTATAAGCTATCTCTCTCTCTCTCTCTCTCTCTCTCTCTCTCTCTCTCTCTCTCATCAATACTATGAATGCTTTATATATTTTATTTCTTATATTAAAGGCAGATGAGAGCTTACCGTATATAACACTTTTTTTTTAACTCACAAAATATATATAAATATATTGAAAAATATAATGATTTGCAAAAAATTCGTCACATATGTGTTATCCAACAAAAAAAAGTGCATTTTATAAACACATAGAGAGTGAGAGTAGTCACTCAAATGAGTGTGAAATGAAATTTAAGACATCAATACTAACTCAACTCAAATCTATCTTTTCTCTATCACTTTACTGTATATCGATAGCAATGAAAGCCAATGACTTTACCATCCCTTTTCTCGATGCTTGTGCTATCGTAGCACCAAATTATTTGTCTCATCGTTTACATCAAAGCACTTAAAATCAATTGAAAAGTGCTTTGTTTTATTGATTTATAAGAAGAAATGTGACAAAAAAATTGTCAAATTGTTGTCATAGTGTGCAAAACAAAATCAAGTGCTATGTCTTTAGTACACTATATGAGCATTGGTTAACATAACAGACTATATTGGCATTTGTTTGACACTAACACTGTATATGATTACAGCTGTAAAAGTTAGCACAGCTTTGCAACCCTTTTCCTAAGGGATCAGTTGCGGTCAAAACGGAACTCCTTTTTTTGCGAAACTACTTGAGAAAACATCAATGATATAAAATGTCACAAACTTTTGCTTCGCCGGTGATTAATGAACTAAAGCTCATAAGACTAGTATCGGATTTATTTGAAAAATTATATGAAATAAATATCATTTGGTTGTTGTGATGAATTAGAGCTTAAGTTAAGTTTTTAAAATCCAGTTAACAATAATTGATTTTCTATTCATAATTTTTTATATAATATTTATCATTATATAATTTAATCCAATAAATAAGATTTATATCTATTAGCAAAGAAAGCATTTGTAACCTTTTAAAAAAAGTATTTTGCAAATACCTTCACAAATTTATTAGTATTTAATATATTTATTATAAAATACTAAATTGCTATAAAATTTATTATTACATAATAACATATTAATCAATTTTATGAATAAAGATATTTATATATAAAAATATCTATAATTATTCAAATTGAATAACATTATAACCCTATGAATACAATATAAAAAATAATAAATGACTTTTAGCACCTGAACGGGTGATCATTAAGTTTGAATAATTGGCCGCTTATTTGAACGGTTGGTCCGTAAGGTATAAAAGAAATCTATATTACTAGTAGTTGAGGGGAAGGGCTGACGAAAAAAAGTAATCCCTTTGAGAAAAATAAAGAGATTGAGAGAAGAAAAAAATTGAATGAGAATGAAAGGGTCAACAAAATGTTCAAATAGTTAGGACTGTGGTGTATATCAAAGCTCTATTCGGCTGATTGTTATTAATCAACATTTGGAAAGAGAGAGCTAATCGTTGTGAAGAGAATTTATTATGTGTTTGACTTATGCTATGAATAATTCTTTCGATTCAATAATACATTGAATACTAAGGGAGAGAGAGAGAGAGAGAGAGAGAGAGAGTTAAAGTTGAATTGAGTGAAGGGGATCGCCACCTCTTCCAATACAACAACTCAATAAATAGTGTAATAAGAAATCGTTTTTGCAAACAGTTTTCACATTAAATAAAACTGTGAATCAAATCAAACACTGAATAAATACTATATTCTTTTTACTCTAATACTGTTATATATATATACTTTCATTTCAGAACCAATTTCAATGCTATTTTTGTGTGTGAAATGCAATCCTTTGGCTGTCCCTAAAGTTTAGCGATAGTTTAGAAACGCCTATCGTTTTTGTGGTGACAAATGACCGGCGGCTAGCGGTCAACAAAATGCCACCAAAACTACATTTCTATCGTACAATCATTTATCAAATTGTCTGCAATTTCCAAGAGAGAGAGAGAGAGCAAATAAAATGTTAGAACAAATTTTGTGAGGTTGACTTTATATTTAGTAAATAAAATAATTTCAATGTTTATTATTTGTGTTATAACTTATAAGCGTTTAAATTGATGTTTTAATACAAACATTTCTGAGAATGTGTTTCAAAGAATAAATAAATTTTAATAATAAAGAAAAATATAAGAATTGTTTAACAGAAGAAAAAAATGCAAAACTAAATGGTATTCATAGAAGTGTTGGCATGAGATTGAAAATGAATGAAATACAACACACGAGTGAAAAGTTAATCCAATCTATTGTTGAGAATTAGAATAAGAGAAATGTGTTTTTGTTGAGTATTTGTTTGGATAAAAATAAGTTATAATATGAATAGTTTGATGAATGAATGCTAAATAGTTGTGCGGTTGTATATCATCGGTTGGGATATCTTTTTGGTGTATAACTTGTAGTGTAGATAAATGAAGACAAATCTTAACATAACTTACATAAGCTTTGCTTATCTATTGGCGTTATGCAGAGTAAGTGCGTTTATGTATGAGAGAGAGAGAGAGAGAGAGAGTGAGAGAGAAGTGCAATAAATTTTTCTCACCTCTAATATCAGTCGTATTGAATAGATTTGAACGGAACTTCAAATTATATTAATGTTTAGTTTTATAAAAATATATTTTTGTTGATTTGTTTCATAACAACGTCAAGATTTCAGATATAGAGTGCTTAATGTGGCGGCAGTCGATGTTTGCCAATATATACAATCTGTATATTTAAACTATTATTGAACACTACATCGACTTGTATTGCTTGGATAAGGAGGATAAGTGGGATATAAGTTACATGATATAAGTTATGTCTACTTTTTTTTATTAATAATATTGAGAGCAATATTAGAGATAATAAGATTGGAAGTGAGGCGACAGGCAAAAGGGTTTGTCATTTTATTGATCATTGTTTGAATGCTAGACAATTGATAAACCACTGGATTAGTCTTAAAGTGTTTTAATCGTAAATCTCAATACGATTGTTGGCAGTCGTGCCATTGATTGACAGTTTTAAGTTATATAAAAAGTTATACCAATAAATGGTTTTATACTATGGTTATAGGAGGATAAGGGAAGGCAATAGTATCGGGAATTAAATTTTAATATGAAAGCAAATCATGAGTTTGTAATACAGATGTTGTACTCTTATACGTCAAGTGAATACACCGTTTCCAACAATGTTCCCGATGTTGTCCGATGTTGTGAGTCATACAAAAACACAATACAATCGATTCAATTAAATTGCATTACTTTTTGCTACTTTTTGTTATTGAGTGCAATGCGAGCGCAAAACTAATCATATAATATATTCGCCATATTCTCCGATCTAATAAAAGCTTTATATATAATATAATATATAATAATATAATGTGTGAGAGAATTAAACGGAGAGTGAGAGTCAAGAGAGTGTTTGAGTGTATGAGTTAGTGAATGATATGAAAGATGGAGAGAGAGAGAGAGAGAGAGAGAGAGAGATAGAGAGAGAGAGAGAGAGTTGCTGGTATAGTTGTCCGTAATTAATAGACGATTGGTTGGGTCACCTCACGGCCCATTGACTTTTAGCAGTCGTGTGTTGCGTTTCACTCAATTAGAGATACAATTCCCTCTCCAACTGTTTTGTATTGTCAACCCTCACGGCTACCAATTTCATCCCCTCTTATAACTCGTGCTCTCTCTCTCTCTCTCTCTCTCTCTCTCTCTCTCTGTAACATTCGCTTTCATTGAAAACATCGACACTATTACACCAAAATATATGGTTTTTATATATATAGTGAACACCGGGTATATGATACAGAGCGCACATAACAAGGATGTCATTTGTTTAACGCTCGGCTCGTTTTTACGTGTTATTGGGTCTATGGCTCATACATTGGATGCCATGTTATTCTTCATTCATTCAATTAAAGGCTAAGTGAACGGCTGTTGCACTTCATATAAAATCATATTCTTTAATGCAATCATTTTTCTTCGTTCACATCGACAATATATATACCATTTTTGTGATCATTGGGTCGGCAATTATTTCTCATTCAAATATATTTTATTAAACATTAAAGCTTTAGATTTAGACTTAACTAAATCTTATTGAAAACTTCAATTTGTTTTTTCTCTCTCTTTAAGACCATCAAAATATTGCATTTCTTTTTATAACTTGTAATACATTTTGCATATATTTAATAAAAAGAAATATCAATTTCATTGCCTCTTACTTTATAAGCCATGCGTTTATGTTAAAAAAAAGTTTATAATATATTTTTTTATTATTAAATAAGAAATTTTAAAAGAATTGTATATATATTATGCAGTTTTATAGTATAATATTCAAAAAACATTTAAATTGTTTTTTAAATTGTTTTGCACTGTTGTTATGCAAAATAAGATTTCGTATAAAATGTATTAATAAAACATTTTACGAGTTATTTGGATAAAATTTAGCTTAAATTAGAAACGACTGGCGTTTATTTGATTAGAGATCATGAAAAATCACCTGACAGTCCAACCCAACAGATTTGCCCAACAAATGCCGGTCTCTATAATCTAATTTGATTGCAACGCTCTTCGCATTTATCTCATCTATACTAACATTACAATCAACTCTACACCAAACGGAAAGCGCATTTGAAAATTGCTTTAAAGTGTATATTATTGACAATACATTCAATGGTCTCTAATTAAATAATCTTTTGCTTTTGTGTTAGAGATTTAAATTTAAATTTGCTTTTATTATTTGATATAATATTATATATAAATGTATCATTTCTTTTAAAACCCAATGATGAGCCTGGTGCATTTTGATTCACTGACAATGTATGGTGTAATTTGAGTGACGATTAAGGTCCAGACAAAAGCTATAATGTTTTTTGAAACTATTTTTATATATGAGTTCTCAATAAACCCACTAAAGACTGATAGCCATCTCACATCTGAACAGATCTTATGTTTTATTAATACACGACTCTAAATGTCTCTATGTTTTTGATGTTAAAACAAATTTGAAATAAAGAAATGCTTTTGAAGTACTCTATAGACTGAAAGAAAAAAACTAAAAGAAAATCAATTTGTTTTCTATTTAATGGGATTGAACTAAAAAATGTTTGTAATAGATAGGCATTTACTCTATCAGCTCATCACTAGATGTTTGCGCCAATAATATACAATAAAGTCGATGGTATAAGCGATACAAACTTGAGTTTAATTTATCATTTTTTGTACTCCTATTATATATAACAATAAAACTACAGTATAGAGCGATTGCCATCAAAATGAATGTCTTGTCGACCCTCTGAGGTGTGCTTTCAATGACTGATGCCATCAAATAAAAAGAGAAACAAATATTGCTTAATATTTCGTCATTTGTATCGCTTCTTTGGTATCAAAATCGATACAAATATTAATATAATTTTCTCCAACTGTTTCAACACATATTGTATTGAGATATTGGGATATAAAGGCAGTCAATGATAGAAGCAAGAGAGAGAGAGAGAGAGAGAGAGAGAGAGAGAGAGAGAGGGAGAGAGAGAGAGAGCATCTATTTGGTGGCAATAAAGTGAATGTGTTTGTGATAAGTGTAGCGGTTTTTAATTTAGCCGTTTTTGTGAACTGAATTATTTATTGGTTGCATAAATACAGTTAAATATATAATTTAAGGCACTGTTTGTATGGTATGTATATATGCATATATAAAATGTTATAATTATTTGATTATATGAGTCGAGCAAACCTCGAGCCTAAGTAAACATAGGAAAGCAATTGGTTTAGTTTAGTGTAGAGTTTGAACGGCTAAACCATAATAACATCAATTAAATGTGTTTAATACACACTCATATATTTATAGTGCAAACACTGGCGATATATACGATATGTATGGTTAATGTATGGTTATATGAAAAACTGTGTGTAATATATTTGATGACTTTATAACTCGTCAAATATAATTAGGTCATAAAATTAAATACAATTAAGTAGATTAAAGGCTGCGATACGATAGCTATTTGCCATTGGGTTAATATAAGACATGTAGTCATGTAATCATGTATTTCTAAATACACTATTGAGAGATGTGATCATTGAATGGTGTATTTAAATGCATATTTAAATATAAGTTACGAATTGGTTTGGCGTATGGTTTGGGCAATAGTAAGACCAATAATATGGTTGTATTATTGAGAGTGTGTTTGCAATCAATAACACATTTGAATGCTTGTGTTAGACGATCATCGGAGCAATGATTCAGTGATTTCAGTTAGAAATAACAAAACTTTTTGAGATCATAAAAGCCATGGTTTATGCATGAGTTGGATGAGCTGCAGCTTATAAAATATTCGTTGACTTGAATAGCCAACAATAGGGCAATCGTTTTGGGTGTTTAAAAATCAACAGGCAATATATGATATGTATGATACAGTATGGCATGTATTGGCCATTGCGTACGGCAAACAGTGGTGCAAAAAGCGAGCAAATAATACCATATCTATTGTTACTGTACGTCCCCTTGCAATAGCTATTGACGGATATTCCCTATTTAATAGGCTTTAAATACTACAGCAAAAGGTTTTGCATGTGTTAAAGTGATTATTGTACGGCTCAGTGGGTCCGCATAAAAAATGCCAACCCATCGACGGCAGCACCTTTTCCCAGAGCTACCATTAATACCATTTATACCATTGACTTGACTTTAACATGAATGCCACCAAACATTGAGCATATATTGTGCTAAATGTTCACAGTTTAGCTCATCTTTTATAACAATAATAACATAATAGCTTTCAATGGCCAGAACGGTGTGAAAATAGCAATATTCACAACATATTCAATATATTCTCTATATATTCACCATCTCTTACGATAAATATAATACTTATTCATACGTTCAACACATTCACGTGTTTTTATGATAACTTTGACAGAAAAGAAGTCAATTCATAGCACTTACCAATCAGATTGTTGTTAATCTTTCCCATTGTGTCTATCAATTCAGAATATCGCTATAATCGCTATAATGTAACTTTGAATCTGCACCGGCTATATATTGCACCAGGGTCAAACATGCCAGTCCACCAGTCTTGGATTATGACCATTCAAAGTGTGCCCCAAATTATAAGCGATGATAAGTGTTGGCAATGTTGTTGCATACAGTGATCCCAAAGTCTTGATATTTAAAAATTAGCCAAAAATGTAGTAAATGTTATAAAAAAGCTATAAATTAAAGCTTGACTTTGATTTATTATAGGTGTTGAGCGCAGCTTTTATTGCCATTAATACTATTAATACTTACCGATGGCAGCGATCAGAGCGCCCGGCGATTCACTCTCCGGTCATGAATGTTGATGTAATGGCTGCTTAGCCATCATGTCATCCATGTTGTTGTCTTTCGCTAATATAATTGTATCACAATTTCCAGCTTTCGGTCAATGAGTTTGCGTCAGATTTGTTATACATTTTTTCATAGTTAGGCTCAAGAGTTGCGCTCAGCCTTGCAGTCAATGATTATCGTTGTCTGAAACTTACCGATAGTTAAGTGGGTGTTATTCATCACTTAAGAGGTGGAGCGTTGGCTTCCAAACGCTTTAAGCAAACCCTATGTTGGCTTCCGGAGCACTCTTTTATGGGATTGTCAGGCAATGACTGCATTGATAGTCACTTCTCTGTCATCTCTAATATAGAGTCATACAGTCGTCAACTAATAGTGAGAGTTATTTTAACAATCATTGAAATTATTGTTACATTTTTGTCAAGAGTTTGGTTTAGTTTTTTGTGCTCTTCAACGCATACCACACATACTCTTCGGTGAAACTGTTTGTTGAGTTTTAGACATTAAATGGATTGCAATTTAGCGGTGAATTTAATGAACACTTTATCGTTCATACTATTGATGTGTTGAGTGAAATGCTTGAGTTTGGGAACCACTCGTCATCGGCGACTTCACCAAACACGGCGTCATCGATGTTGTCGATGATCAACATGAATATGCACGACGCGGCCACTGCCCGACACAATGCCTTTCACCTGTTGGGCTCGTCCGGCGGCCCCCTCTCTGCACTCCACTCTATGGCTGACCTTAAAGTCAACACAACCGGTGTATCGCAGTCGCAGATGATTGTCAACTCATCGCCACATTACCGCAACTCACCCCCCAATACGGGCCTCAAACAGTCCTTACCCATCACCACCTCCTCATCGTCTCCATCAGCCATCAGCTCGTCGTCCACATCATCGGCCGCTTCTGCGGCCGGAACTTCTCATTATATTCACGACATTCTGAGTCGTCCGTCGGCCACGTTTACGACCGCACAATCAAACCAAGCCTTGAACTCAGCATTGGCCGGTGCTCTGCCCAGGTTTAGTTTGGGCGCAGCAGCCGTCGCCGCTGGAAACATGTACTTTCCAACCAACGGCTTAAGTCACAAATTGGCCTCTTTAGGCGCCGACCTTTCCGGTCGACACTTATACTGGCCATCTATGGTTCAAAATCAAGCTCTTTGGAGGGAGCGATTAGCCGGTGCAGGTATTGTACACATATTATGCCACTGACGGCCAACATTTAACCCGACATTTGGTTTGTATGTTTGAGTAGTGAGTCAAACGTGTCTCGACAAAGACGGCAAGAAGAAGCACACGAGACCCACATTTTCTGGCCATCAGATCTATGTACTGGAGAAGACATTTGAACAAACAAAGTATTTGGCCGGTCCTGAGAGGGCCAAACTCGCCTATGCCTTAGGGATGTCCGAAAGTCAAGTTAAGGTATGTCTATATTATTCATATTATCCATCATATTATATGCTTCGTTAGCTATAAATCATTAATTAGATTAAAAATGCCATAAAATTCAGATGTTATGCATAATAAGCTAATTGCAAACAATTATAAATAATAACTGCTATTTATATTATAATTTAATAGCTATTTAGACAAAAAATTGTTTGTTTTAAAAAGTCAGTCAAAGATCGCCCACACATTGCATATCCATTGATAACTTGTTGAGAAAGTGTTTTCTCTATGTTTTTATGGTTTATATCTTGACTTCAATTTTATGAGTTTTATCGCTCTTATTATGTACTCAAATGAGACATTAAATGCTAAACAAAATGTTTTGTGATTACTCTCCACAACAATATAATAGTTAAAGTGTTTTATATTATTATTAGTAAACATATTAGTAATATTACAACATTATATCAATTTTTTGTGGCTTTTATTATCGTTATATAACTTAATTTCGTTATAATAAGAAAGTGTTTTCCAAATAATGGTATATAAATATGTTATATAACTTATATATCCTTATAATGTATTGTTACCATTCATGTTAGTCAAAACATATTAAATCTTTATATTCATTATAAATTGCATACAAATTTTGTAATATTAATTAGCCAAACAAATGCCATTAAATTATATTAATTTAAATATATTATATATTGACATAAAAAGCATATTTTTATGTTTATTTTATGTCATATAAAAAGGATTTTTTATATAAATAAAATCAATATTTTGCATAATATTTTATATTGGTTTAGTGTAATAGCTTATTATTTTGACATTGCATTTATTGAATATAAATATTACTTAAATAAAAGTGTTTAAAATATCAATAAATAAATATCAAGATAATAATAATATAAAAATATTCAATAAGCTGTTTATTTAATTATAGACTTTTATTTTGATAACTTTATATGAATTTTGATTATATATTTGATTTAATGAGTAAATAATTATCTAATATATAGGTTTGGTTTCAAAATAGACGAACCAAATGGAGAAAAAGGTGAGCATTAGTTTGTGTGTGTGTTATGACTATGACTATTGGCTTTGAAATACAAATCCGATCCCAAAATCACTACTATATATGATAGACACGCGGCAGAGATGGCGACCGCTAAGAAAAAACATCAAAACAATTTAGACCTATCGGGCCATCAAACGTCGGACATGTCGTCGGATGAGGGCGAAGATGAGCTCAACGACAAACATCTCAAAAAAGGTCATCCCTTTCTGACACATTCAATGACATTACCTCCCAGTTAGGAGTGATGCTGCTTACGATGATGATCATTATAATTATGCCTGCTGATTTTGTTTTGTGTGCTGGGACACTTTATTTGTGAAGTGATGTTTTCATGTATTTTATTTATTTTTCTCACATATAAAATAGTGTTTTTTAAAACAAAACAAAATATATATATAAATTAATAGTGCAATACAGGAGTTGTTGTGATGCTTTCACATCTTCACGAAAAAAAAGTTTATATATATTTCAAAAAACAATTGATTTGAAAATGACATTTGAATTCAAACAAAAAATTGTCTCAATTTTTATTTCAGTAATTAATTTGTTTGTAACAAAAAAAATTATCATTTAATTTATTAGATTTAAAATGCAAACAAATTTTTCAACTAAAACAAAATTAATAATTTAATTTAATATTATAAATGTAAAAATATATATATAAACTAAAGATAATTAATTAGATTTATGAATCTATAATTATATTATGAAATAATTTATAGAAATGAGTGGTAAAAACATTGATAATTTGTCATATAATTTAATAATTATAAATTAATTTCTAATTTATAACTTAAATGAAATGTACAGTCCATTCAATCATTTAAACAATTTTTAATCATTATTTACAGAATTAATAGTAATATAAAAGAGAGTTAAAAAAACAACAGAAATAGCGATAAAAGCAACTATTGTTTTGCATCAATACATTTGATGACAAATGTATCGTTAAATTTTTTTTAGCCAACACTTAAAATACACTGTAAATGAAAGTAGAAATATGTTAAATGAATATTAAATATAATTTAATGCAATCAATTCAGTCGATCATACGTTACATAACAATCATTGTGTATATTATATAACATAACTATTCTGTATATTGTATTTAATTGACAATAAAAATTCATTCATTCAGTCATTACATTGTATTTGTTTTATTTATTTATTTATTATTAATTGAATTCATATCAATATTAATGTTTATATTCAAAATTTGATTGTATCTTGGCAAATTTTAAATTATAAGCGCATATAAGAAATTAAGTAGTTTTAATAACATTTTATAAAATATAATTATATTTGAATTCAATTCAATTCACACAAAAAAGTTTATTAAAGTAGTGTTTTAATACATCGAGTAAACACTTTAATGAATATAAATTTAAGTGAAGTTCAAAATAAAAAGCTTATTATTTTTTTTAATATATAGATCCCAACAACCAATATATTTGATGTCTATCTCAATATGTTATATAAATGGTTTTGAAGAGTTTGTACTCATTTATGACTTATATCTATATATTTATAATATATATAGTGATCGAGGATTGCGCGCAATCTGCCAAAATTGCGCGCAATTGCTAAA